>JWZX01003172.1:0-28494 GCA_001275005.1 Chrysochromulina tobinii | reverse complement strand
ATTGCCGCGTACCTGCCGTGATGAATGTACACGCCCTTGAAGCCCGTCACCGCCGTCTGGCCGTGACGAGGACGAGACGGCACCAGCTTGAGACCCTCGGCTGCCGCGGCCGCCCTGGCCTCGACCGAGTCCATGTTGGCTCGGAGTAGAGAGCGGGGCTCGTCCACCCGCGTGCTCTCGCGACCACCACGCAGCGTGGGCGGAGCCAGCGGTGCAACACGAGGTCACGAACACTCTGTGGACAACTTGCAAGTTTTACAGTTCAGGTTCGTCACGGCTCCAAGAAGTGTCATTGTGTGCTAAAACTGATAAGACTTTGCTAAAAACCTATGCGGTCACACCTGCGGCCCGTGCATCCTGGGCTTTCAGTTCGGGCGTAGCGCTGGCCAGGAACGGCCGCCGCCTTCTCGGCCGCCTTCTCGGCCGCCGCCGCCGCCTCAACCGCTGCGCTATCCGCTGGAGCCTCCACAGGCCGCGTCCACTGCGTCTTCTTCGTCGCCTTGCGAGAAAAGCACTTGGTAAATATCTTCACGTGTACAAGGCCCGGCGGCAGCGGCGGCAGCGGCGGCGGCGGCAGCGGCAGCGGCGGCAGCGGCGGCGGCGGCAGCGGCGGCGGCGGCGGCTGAAGGCCCCTTTCGCATCGCATCTTCCCGGCACTGCTTGATGAGCTTGCCAGAGCCAGCCTGGTCAAGCTCCACCGTGTAGATATTCTTCGCCGCATCGTACTCCTTCACAAAGGCGATGCTCTCCTCTCCGTTGCTCCGCTTCACATACACATTGCTGCCGATCGAATAGCGCGGCTGGTCAAGCGGCTGCCCGTCTTGTTGAAGACCACTTTGCTGCTCTTGCTCGACCTTCCGCTGTCTCTGCCGATCGGCCTTGTTTATGAAAAAGGCGACCTCCTGCGGGTTGAGCTTCCGCCTGGAGCTGACGTTTTGAGATAGGAAGGGCTGGAAATCGAGAGCCTTGAGCTTCTTCTCCAAATTTTCGCGGGTCGAGCGTTTCGTATGGTCGCAGTTGATGACCTCGACATCGTCGATGAACCAGACGGGGTACAGAAAGCGCAGGCCGAGGCACGAGCCGCGGTACTCCTGGGTCTGAATGTCTCCGACGATGTCTCCGATCGGGACCGTGAGCGTGCCTGAGCACAGGGTGACTTGGCCGGGCGACCTCCCGAGTTGCTTGAGGATGTTGCACATCTGGTTGAAGAGCGCTTGCTTGAGTGCGAGGTCCTCAGCGAGCATCTCCAAGATGAGCTCAGAGCGGTCTAAGGTATCCTTTAAGGAGTTGGCGACTGTAATTCTCGCAATCGCCAACTCCGCGTCCTGCTTGGGCAGGGAGACCTTGGCCAATTCGCACAACCTCTCGAAGGCGCTCGTCCGCGTTGGTTCGTGCATGTCGTAGAGGACGACCGTGCAGCCGCGACGCACAAGCTCGCCGGCGATGAGGCACCCCATCCTCCCAGAGCCGACAATACCCACCTTGAGCGTGAACGGTGGCATTCTGGGTCGCTCGGACTGCACCGGCGAGAAGTGGCGCGCGCCGTACGCTGCACCGCCTGGTGTGTATGGTGAGGGTGGCGAGTACGAGTTTTCCTTGGAACCGGTGGCGCCCATGCTTGCACGAGCCTTTCGCAGAGCTCGACCCACAGCACAGAGTGCGGTGCGTGCGCTTCTCTCACTCAAGGTGTGAAGGCACTCCTTCCCGTTTTTCCACAGGGAGTCGGCACGGCGCGGGAGCCCCCATTCACGCTCGGCGTGGGAGCCCCCATTCACAACGAGAAAGGAGGGGCTGCTCAGAAGGAGCTCGAGAAGGAGCCAAATTCGGTTCGAAGATTGACGCAATTGCATGCGCAATTGACGACCCTTAAGGACTGATTACGAAGAAAAGACTACAGTAAAAAGCGCCAACCCACATGTTGTTCCCTTTCGTGGTATATTCTTTTGGTACCGCAATACGCTTCTCAGCGCGCGCGGGGCTCAGAAGACTCAGTATCGTTCCGGGTCCGGATGGCGGGGTGTCGATTCCGACTCTGTAACGACTCTGTCCCGACCTGGTCCGCGCATGAACACACCGAATTTGCCAGCATGGCGCGCGGAGTGGTGGCACCTGGCATTCATCACCGAGTGCGTCGGTTGTTTATTGCTTGTTCATCCTCGCCATCAAGTTGATGGTGCCGTTGATGATGGCAAACGAGCCCGCGATCTGCGTGGAGCGGATGGCGACGCCCTTCGGTACCAGCACGGTGGCGACGGCCGCGAGCGCCCAGCGTGCCGGTCGCGGGAAGCCGTTGCCCAAGGGAAGGCGCGCAGCTGAGTCCTCGACGAGGCCTCCAAAGTGCTGCGCGTAGCTCTTGTGCGGTTGGAGCAGCTTGAGCGCCGAGAGGTTGTGCGGGATGTGGGAGAGGTAGCCGCAAGCCACGCCCGCGCTCATCGAGCCGACAAAGTTGCGTGCGGCCGTGCCCTCGAGCACAGCCTCCGGCACACGTTCTTCACACCATTCGGAGAGCTGGTTGATCCCGATCCCAAAGATGATCTCGCGCAGCATGCGCGGCGCCGCACCATTGAGCCAGCGCGTGGCGAGCGGCGCCGGGTTCGAGTGGCCCGCGTTACTGGCCTCGAGCAGCCCGGAAATCGGCGACATGAGGACGCCTGGGAGGCATGCGGCCGCGAGCGACGCGCCCACCACTTGCGAGCTCCCCGGTGCCCCCCAGTCATCGGGGTGGAAGGTCTGCTGCACCGCGAGCCGCAGCCCCTTGAAGCCGTTGATGTACGCGACGCGCAGCGGCAGCTGCACGTGCATCTGTGGGAAATAGGCGGCGACTGGCTGGCCAGTGAGCGTCGCGTTGAGTTGGGCGTTGAGCGCGGAGCGATAGAATGACTCGACAGTCGCCCCGACTGACGTGTACAGCGCGGTGAGCAGCGGCGCATCCATCTGACTCTTCGGCGCAGACTGCGAGAGCAGCGCGGTGCGCATCACCACCTGCTGCGCGAGAACGTCTTTGGCGAGGGCATAGATGATCTCCTTGGCGAGTGTCGGGTTGTCCTTGACCAGCTCGTGGAACTGAACACTCGAGAGCGCGTAGCACGTTGTGTCCTGCGTGCAGCGAACGGTAGAGTAGTATGGATCGCTGAGCAGCAGGTGTAGCCCACCGATAGTGGCCTCGGAGCCCTGCGCGCCCAGGTTATTGTGCTCGTGCTCCCGATTGTTCTCGAGCCGTGTGCGTGAGACTGCGCCGCGGGTGATGATGAACATCTCGGTGGTCGGGTCGCCTTGATAATAAATCACCTCATTCTTTCTCAAGTCGACCCTTCGCATTTTGCTCGCGATGAGCGTCAGCGATTCCTCACTGCAGAACTTGAACATGGTCGACTTACGAAGCCCAGCGATCGCCTCGTGCGTCGAGCTGGCGCTGAGCTTGCTACCGACCGAAAAGCTTCGGAGCGGGTACCTATCGGGTGAGTGCCTTGAGTCCACAGCCACTACATTGGACCACATTTTGTTGCAGGAATGTCCGTGAGTACCCCGTCCGTCCCTTGTCGCAGCGCTGCTTGCCGACGGCTCCACGCGGGTGGATGATGATGAGACCACAAGCAAATCCGGAAAAAAAGTGAAAAACAGACTCAGATCGAGATCTCACGGAGTCTCGTTTTTTTCGGCACTCGATTGTCGGCCCACAACAAGTAACCTCGCCTTTGCTACTTGGACTTAGACGACTCCCTTTTTTGCTCCGCTTCATTCTCCTCGGCCGATATCCGCGCCGCGACGAGGATGAGATGGAAGCCGAACTCGGTCTGGACGGGCCCCTGCACCACGCCAATCGGTGCCGACCAGCACACCTCGTCGAAGGCGGGCACCATCTCCCCGGGCGCGATGACGCCAAGTGAGCCACCGCTCTTGCTCGAGGGACAGGTGCTGTGCTCCTTGGCCAACTCGCCAAATTTGATAAAGAGGCCCTGTTGGTTGAGCCCCGCGGCGGCCAGCGTGTCGAGGTCCTTCTTGAGCTTGGCGCACAGGTTCTTGTCAGACATGAGGATGTGGCACGCGTGCGCCGTCTTGCCGCTCACCACGCCGCCGGTGAAGTAAAAGTAGAGTGCGACCATCGTGCTGCCCGCGATGATGAACAACTGATACTGGTCGAGAAGCTTGTCGAGCATCGATTCCTCGAGGATCTCGAGCATCTCCAAATCGAAGATGATCGTGGCGTCCCCCGGAATGCCAATGTGAACGTTGCCGCGGGAACCGTAGGCGAGCTTGGATGGGATGTAGAGCTTCCAGCGGTCGCCCGGCGACATGAGCTTCAGAGCTTCAGTCCAGCCTGCAATGACATCGGCCGGGGCAAAGATCGCCGAGCTCATATCCTCTCCATCTTGCGAAGAATCGAAAACGGTCCCATCAATCAGCGTGCCAGTGTACCGACATTTGCACTTCTGGTGATTTGTGGGCTTGCGCGTCTCGTCCCACGGAGCGCTCTCGATGATCGTGTACTGGAGACCGGAGGGAAGCTGAACGACGCTCTTCTTTTTGGCGTTCTCGCGAAGCCACGCATCGTCACACAGGCCCGCTCCAGCGAGCAGGGCCAGTACAAGCGCGCGCATGGGATACATCGACGGACGCTTGGTTAGGTGCAGATGGAGGCAAAATCGGAGACGGCCGCGGTCTGTCGGTGGTGTCTCCCGCGGGGCCGGGAGGAAGCGCAAAAGGCGAGCGCCGCGAAGACTTTCGGGCCATTCTGCGGTCATGTAAAGTCAAGTCAAGTCAAGTCGGTCCAGAACGGTTACTTGTACGTCTCATGTTGTGAGTCGCTCAACAAACGACCACAGATTCAAAATTTCAAATATGTCACCAACTTAGTAATGCTTAGTGTTACAATGCGAGAGTCTCTTGCAAGAGTCTCTTAGGATTCTTAGTGTAAGTGTTAGAGACCATCGTGATTGGTGTGAAAAGGCACATGGCGCGCTCGCCTGCCTCGCTCACTCAAGTAGTGCTGTGAAACGTGTCACCTCTCTCGTCTCTGATATTCCAGTTGTATCCATGCCAACTCTTCAGTCCTCACTCCTCAGTTCTGTGTCCTTTGGGCATGTAGTACATTTACATGAGAAGAGAACCCCCATGAGAACTCCTCGGGCCTTGGCATCATGCTCATGCATGCTCCTTGGCTCTGGCGTCCGCTTTCGATCAGCAGCTTCCTGCAGCTTCCTGCCGAATGCGGTGACGAACCAGCGTGGCCGCCTCACTTGGCCTTCTGCCCCTTGGATCGCTTGGCCTGCTTGACCTGCTCGGCGAGCTCGGCGGGGGTGGGTGTCTTCGCGACGACGGTGCGACCCGTCACAGCGTACTCTTTTCGTTCAGTGACGAGGATGAGATGGAAACCGGCGCCGGTTTGAACGGGCCCCTGCACCACGCCAATCGGTGCCGACCAGCACACCTCGTCGAATTTGGGAGCATTGTTGCCCGGCCCGAAGCTGCCGAGAGAGCCACCTTTCTTGCTCGAAGGGCACGTGCTGTGCTGCTGGGCGAGCTCTGCGAACTTGTGCTGCACGGTCTCCAGGCTAAGCTCCGAACCGGCCAGGTTGTCCAGCTCCTTCTTCAGCATGGCGCACACGGCCTCTTCAGCCACGAGAATATGGCTGGCGCTCACCATCTTGCGGCCGCTCGAGCCGTTGTAGTAATAGTAGAGGATGATGATCAGACCGCCCACCCACATGAACGCCCTGTCCTGAGCCACAGGTAGACCTGTAAACGTGTAGGGTGCTTCGCCGAGCTCGATCAGCTCCAGGTCAAAGATGAGCGTTGCGTCCGGCGGGATCCCGTCGCTGGTGCCGGTGGGACCGTAGGCGAGCTTGGACGGGATGAAGAGCTTCCAGCGGTCGCCCGGCGACATGAGCTGCAGAGCTTCGGCCCAGCCTGCGACCGGGACATTGTACGGAACCACTACCTGCGGGATGCCTTTCTCGCGCGTCGAGTCGAAAACGGTCCCATCCGTCAGCGCCACGGTCCAGTGACATTTGCACTGCTGATCCTTCATGGGCTTCAGGCGGCTGGGCGGAGCGCTCATGATGACCTCGTACTGGACACCGGAAGCAAGCTGGATGACGCTCTCTCGTGCGGCGTTCTCGCGGAGCCACGCCTCTTCGCGGAGCCACGCTTCTTCACACAGGCACACGCCAGCGAGGAGCGCCAGGACGAGCGAGCGCATTGACCGCGAAAGGACCCCGCGCCGATCCCTGCGCGCTGCGAGTCGCAAAGCAACGCGTTCGAAAATGGAAAAAACTAAAATTAAAAAAATCGCGAGGCTCTGGCTGTGGTCTGGCTACGAAAAAGAGCGGCGTCTGATTCAACTTGAGTCGCCAACTTCGACAAAGCGCTCCGCCTCGTCTTCCGCCTCCTCTTCCATGCCGCCTCTGAGAGCCTCACGTAGCATCGCGGATTGATCTTGATTCCCTTGCATGCGCTCGCGCCTCTCCGAGATCTCGGCCTGCCTTGCCTGCTGCCTTGCTCGCAGTTGGGCCTGAAAGTCAGACGACCAAACCAAAGACGCAACGTCCTCACCCTCGCCCTTCTTCTCCTCCAGAGTACGCGAGAAGCCTTCCACGAAGCGCTCCACGACGACGCTCGGGATCCCAAGAGCAAGGAGCTCAGACGCCACACCAGGAGCCACTTCGCCCCATGCCTTGGTGGCGCGCAGATACTTACGCCCGAGCAATTTGGTCACCTTGCCGCCAGCCGATGTTATCTGGCCCGCGAGCAAAACGCAAGCCTTGTAACGAGTGAGAGCCTCTATCCTATCGCTCCCAAGTTCGTGCTCACCTTGCGGGTTGGCATTGGCCCACTCGGCTGATGATTGAAGCCTGTGCGCGTTGCACTGCTTGAGGGCCACCTTGGCGCAGGTCGTGAGCTGGGCCAGGTCGGGAGGAGGAATTGTGCTGCCGTCCTCAGCTTGTCCGACGAGTGCACCCAAGTAGCTTATGTAGTTCTTCATCGCATCGGTAATTCGCGGCTCGTCGGCACGCAACTCATCCGCGACCGCATCGAGGTGATCCATCGGGAAGGGAGAGGGAGATAATCCGAGCACATGGTTGCAATCCGAGCACCACCGAACTTGCAGGAACACGTCTTGTGTCTCTCGGCATTCCAAACAAAATTGGCAACGACGCTCGGTTTCTCGGGGCCTCCGTGTTTTCGGACAACCAACTTCGCTACGCGCGATCCGTCGGCCCCAGGGTACAGCCGCCAGGCTCTTCAACATGCTCAGCTTCTACCACGTCCTCTCTACCCTCTCCGCCATCCCGAATGTGACCCTGAACAACGGCGTCATCATGCCCATGATCAGCGCTGGCACGTGGCAGTACGACGGGCCGACCGCCGAGCAGGTCGTCAAGCTGGCGCTATCGCTCGGCTACAATCACATTGACGCAGCCAATGACTACAACAACCAAGTGAGCGTCGGCGCCGGTCTCAAGGGCGTCCCCCGCTCGTCGTACTTCCTGACAACCAAGATCGACTCGCAGCAGCAGTCAAAAACCGCGTACGATGCGACCATGAAAGACATGGAGCTCAGCCTCACTCAGTTGGACCTGGACTATGTCGATCTCATGCTCATCCACTTCCCACCGACCGGCAACGACCAGTACTGTGCGGCGATGCAGGAGCAGTGGCGCGCGTGCGAGGACTTTTACAAGGCCGGTAAGGCGCGCTCGATTGGCGTCAGCAACTACTGCCCGTCGTCTTTCGAGTGCATCCTCAAGACGGCCAACATCACCCCAGCCGTCAACCAGGTGGAGATCCACGTGGGCATGGGCCCGGACCCCGGCGGCATCATCTCCTACTGCAAGGGCAAGGGCGTGCAAGTCCAGGCCTACTCGCCGCTCGGCGATGGCTCTTCCGAGCCGATCTCGGGAGATCTCGTCACTGGCATCGGCAAGGCTTACAACAAGACGGGCGCGCAGGTGAGCCTACACTGGGTGTACCAGCACGGCATCCCGTTGTCCACCAAGTCGACCAACCCGCAGTACCTCACCGACAATAAGAACGCCGTCTCCGACGATTGGAAATTGAGCGCGCAGGACTTCGCCACCCTCGACGCCGCCACCTCGCCCAGCGGCCACTACTCGTTCAAGTGCACCAAATAAGAAATGACGGGAACGAGTACTCGTTGGGGATGCGGCGAAGAGACTAGATCGGGAAGAGAGTGCTCCCACCCGGCCCCAGTCGGTGCGTCTCGAACTCTCGATGCAACGGCGCCCCCTGGCAGGCAGATGGATGCTGACTGTTTCCGGCTTCAGGGGTGTATTTTCGTCGTTTCCCGTTTGATTTTGTGCTCGGAACGAACTCAAGTCTCTTGCTCTTTTCCGGCAAGGGCGTACAACACATAACCAGGCGCGAGAGACAAGCCCTCAGCTAGGTAACAAAGCCAGAGGACTCTCGGCCATGCTCTCGGCCTGCAGGATCCCCTCGTTTGATTGCCCCCTCGTCCCCGAACGAGGGGGCCTCACGCCGACAGTGTAGGACGGGACGGATATCTCGCAAACTTGGACCGATTTGAACTGTCATCACTCCGCATAGCGTCCGAGCGACGAAGGAAACCAAAACTCCACTCCTGGCTCCGCTCCCCTACTATCTTCGCGGCTGGCCGGAGCCGTCAGGTTTCCTCCATAGAAAGCGTGGCCATTTTAGATGCCAGCGCCACCTCGCAAAGCGCCGCCGGGAACCAAGCGCGTCTCCAGTCCTCGCACCAAGTCTGGTTCACGTTTCGCTGTCCCTGAGATCAAGCGTGTTCCCGGCGATTCAGTCCAGGCGATGATTAGGGCTGCATTGAAACATCACGGCGCCCGGCTCAGTGACCTCGTCAGAGAGTGGGATACAGATCGGAATGGCGAAGTGAGCCGCGCCGAATTTCGCAACGGTCTCAAAGCCCTTGGAGTTGAAGGAGAGAATGCTGAGTTTGACGCTCTCTTCGACGCATGGGATTCCGACGGGGGAGGCTCCCTAGACTTCATGGAGCTGGAAAAGGCGCTTCGAGCCAATGACAGCCTAAAGGATGCCATGCAGGCAAAGTTGGCCGCGGCGAATCTTGAGGCGAACAAGGCACCTCGCAACCAAGGGTACGTGTTCATGAGCAACGCTGCGATCCGACAGCAGCGTGCCAAGGAGCGTAGCACGGAAGAGCTTGCTCTAAAGGAGAGACTTCTCGTCGAGGAGCGGGCACAGCTGAAGCTCGCGGAGCTTGGGGAGGCGCTGCGAACGGCGTCGGCCTCGGGAGACTTGCAGGAGGTGCAACGCATCCTAGCAAGCACGACGAAGGAGCGCACTCGCCAGCGGAGTGGGCAGGAGCGGCCGAGTGGCGAGGGGGAACCGCTGGCAGCGGCCTCTGTCAGCACGAAGGAGCTGCTCGAGCACTCGAATCATGAGGGCGTGACTGCGCTGATCAAAGCTGCCATGTATGGGCGCGAGGGCGTGGTGCGCACGCTACTCCATGCAGGAGCACTGGTCGATGCGACCGACCAGCGTCGCCGCACCGCGCTTATGCTGGGTGCGCTCAACGGACGTGTCGAGGTGCTCAAACTTCTTTTGGAGGCAGGCGCCTCTGTCGAGCTCGCCGATGGCAAGGGGCGCACGGCCCTCATGCATGCGGCAGAGCACGGGCACGCGGAAGCAGTCACCCTCCTCGCGGCGACGTGCAAGAAGCGGGCGATCATGCGGGCGATGCGCACCGTCGAGGGCGACTCGATTGAAGAGGTTGTTGCCGCCCGCCGCGCTGCTGGCAGCATCGTTGGTGCGCCGTGGCTGGCAGAGAGGGACGAGAGCGGGTGCACTGCGTTGGACCTGGCCAAGGGAGCGGAGCAGGCCGCAGCGATCAAGGTGCTCAAGGCACTCGAGGCCGAGGCGGCGCAGCAGCTTGCAGAGGCGGAAGCTCGCAGCGCCGATGAGGCGGAGGAGAAGGCGCGGCGGAAGGCAGCTGCGGCTGAGAAGGCGGCGGCTGAGAAGGCGGCGGCTGAACAGGCAGCGGCTGAGAAGGCGGCGGCGAAGAAGGCGGCGGCTCACCAGGCGGCGGCTCACCAGGCGGCGGCTCACCAGGCGGCGGCTGACCAGGCGGCGGCTGAGCAGGCAGCGGCATCGGCAGCAGCGGTAAGCTCACGCGCGGCGGAGATGGATGGAGCCCAGCAGCTCAAGCGTGAGAAGAGCGCTTCCAAGTGGGCCAACCTGCGGGAAATGCGCCGCTCCAGTTCGGGGATGGTGAGCGGCAGCGCCGAAGCACCGATGGCAGGCGATGCGGATGTGGGCATGCGTGCCGACAGGAGAGGCGACGGCGCGGGGCGGGCGGGGCCGACGGGCTGGGCCGGGGAGCTGATGCGTACGATGGGTGCCCGCCAGGGAAAATTCATAACGGGCTTCTTAGCAAGCTTCGGCTTCTCGAAGGAATCAGGCCTACGGCCTAGCATGTCGCACACGGAGGCCTTCAGCGTGCTGGACCAAGACGGCAGCGGTACGATCTCGGCGAGCGAGCTCAAGTCGGCGCTCATGAAGGGTGGTAGCTCGCAAGTGTCCGAGGCGGAGATCCAGAGCCTCATCAGCCAGGTCGATGCAAATGGCGACGGGCGAGTTGCAGCTCGATGAGTTTGAGGTCCTTTGGAAGAGATGGCAGGCAACTGCGCGGAGGAGGGAAGCACGTGGCGCAAGTGCCGCCGCTCGGCATCAGTGCGAGTGCCGCCGAGAACAATGTAGCGCACAGAGCATCCTCGCCCACGATGGCCGTCTGCTTCGCCCCCGATGCGCCCGAGCCATCATCGGTCGCACGGCATGGGGATGCGTCGCCAAACTGCTCGCCGGACGTGTCCTTCAAGAGTGAGGGCAGCTTTTCCTCCTTCAAAAAGGATGGCAGCCTCAGTCGCAGCAGCTTCCGCCGCGGCGTGGCTTTGACCACGACGTGGGCAAAAGCCCTGCTGCGCAACTCCAACGAGGCAGTTGAGTCGGCCGCCTCGTTTGTGCGTGGCCGTGGGCCAAGCAGCTTCAAAGGCCCGGCATCGCCCAGCGCTGCAGTCGCCTCTGAAAGTGGTAGCTTCATAGGTTCGGTGCTCTTCGCCGCCGGGATGACCCCAGCAGCACCGGTAGCACGCCCCATGAGCGTCCTCGGCGAAGTCTTCGCCAGGGATGAGCGTGATCGCGCCGCTCGGGATGCGGCTATGGCAGGCGATCCGATGCTGCTGGCATGATCTGCAGCGCACTGTGCTGCATCCCCAAGGGTTATTTTATGTGGTTCTAAAGACAAACACGCGACGCACACTCATCTGTCACAATCGCTCTCTTACTTGGCGCCTTGTTCGCGACTCAACCTCACGTGAAACGCCGGGATCCAGCTCCAGCCGGGCTGAATCACGAGCCGACACGAGTCATCTGAGCGTGAGTATTTGACCGAGCGGATGCGCGTCCTATACCTCCAGAGCAGCGCGAGAGTGGGGGGCGAGAACTCGATCTCGAGCACACCCGAGCCGTCAGAGCTCATCGCATACTTGGCTGGCTCGTCAAGGTTGAGCGCACCAACCAGCGTGATCTGCGCGTGGCTTCGCGTGAGCACCCTGATCATAAATGTCTGCTTCCCGAGGATAGGCATGGACATCGTCCCGACGTACGTAGCTCCCACTGCTGGCGCCGGGTGCTGTTGCATTTGCAGAAGTGGCCACAAGGCACCGCCGCGGCCGCGCCAGTCCTTGTCGGCGAGGAAATTGGACCAGGGGAGGAAGTTGAGTGAGGGGGCGGCCTCAGTGGCCGAGACGTGCAGCGCTAGGACGACGGCGGTCGAGCAGAAGGAGTGCGCCACCGCTCGTGCAGGGGGAGACATCTTCTATGCTACCAAGAAGATGCAGTCCAAAGAAGTTGCAACACTCCTAACGGTCACACTCGCAGGGCAGGGGGTCCTATTCTACTTTTTGCGTCTACACTGCGCGCGCGGGGCGCACAGACATTCACAGCTCCGTGCGGGTCGTTTGACTAAATTTGAAACGCAAAAAGAAGTCAGCTGCTCGGGCTTCTAATGTTCTGTACCGGCGACGAAGGCGGCCCTGGTCGTCATCGAGGAGGACATGATGGACATGTGCGTCCATGCGCCTAACGAGGGTGGTCTCGAGCTGGAGGACAACCCCGGTGAGGGCGCCGTCGATGACGGTTCCACGTCGCACGCCGACGGCCTCCGGCTCGAAGACAATGAGCACGTGGCCACGGGCGACGATGACGACGATGACGATGACGGGTTCGCCGACGGAGAGGAAGTGTGGGAGATCTCATTCTCAACCTCCGTCCGCGAGAAGCCGCCCGTCGACGAGATCGTAGAGGTGCGCCTCTTCCGCAAGGGCGACGAGCGGCTGGGCCTCGTGCTCGATGCGACGAACGTGGTCGTCGCGCTGCGTGAGGGCTCCCCGGCGGCGCAGTCGGGTGAGATCTTTGTGAGCGACACGGTGCTCGCCGTGCAGGGCGTCGCATGTTCCGCCGAGCGGCGCGTCGCTCAGCTACTGCGCGAGCTGCCCGACGCCGCCGTCTACGCATTCACGATCCGGAGATCGCTTGCGCCCAAGACGGCGTGTGTTGGCGGCGCGCTCGCATCGGACGCGGCGGCGCACGGGCCACTGCCCACGCCCGAGGAGGCCGAGGCGCTTCGAGATCGCGAGCTCGAGGCTCGTCAACGGCTGCGCGAGGAGCTCGCCGCGTCAGGGCCCTTGTCCATATTTGGCAACTCGGTCTCGGCTGAGGAGAGGGCAGCTGTGGAAGTTGAGCTGTGTCCACGTGACCTGAGGGAGAGTCGTTACGCATCAGCCCGGGCGGAGATGAGCCCGGCGACCAAGCAGCAGCTGCAGCAGATGTGGCTCCTTCAGGCACGATCCAACCTCGCGCACCGCCTCTCCGCCGCTGAGATGCTCAAGGTGCAATTATGGCCTCTGAGTGCGCCTCTGAGTGCGCCTCTGAGTGCGCCTCTGAGTGTGCCGTGGCTCTCGCTACAGGATGAGGGCAACGACAAGTTTAGCGAGGGCAAGTACCAGGATGCCCTCGATGAGTACCAGTATGCGCTCGATCTCTTCAAGTATGCTGATGAGCTCTGATTGCGTCTGATGACCTGCAGGAGTGTCGCTGATGAGCTCTGATTGCGTCTGATGACCTGCGCTCGGGGTGTCTACTACTACCCCTACCAGGTATGAGATGGCCAACCTGTGCCGTGATCAGCAAGCCGCGGAGCTGGGCGATCACAAGCGCGGCCTCGGCTCGGACGACCTACCTGCCATCCAACAGGTTCGCGTGCCGTGCCTACTCAACTCAGCCGCGTGTCACCTCAAGCTGGGCAACGTATCGGGCGCCCAGGCGGGCGAGGGGGGGTCGCTCGCCACTGCGCTCACGACGGCGCTCCGCTGCTGCGCCGAGGTGTTGCAAGCGGGGCCGCCCGCCGCGCAGCGCGCCAAGGCATACTTCCGGATGGGTCAGGTGAGTGCCACTCCTTGCCGTGGCTTGCCTTGGCTTGCCTTGGCTTGCCTTGGCTTGCCTTGGCTTGCCTTGGCTTGCCCATGGCACTGATTGTCGACGCTCATCGGGTGGCAGGCGCACGTAGGCCTCGGCAACCCACGGGAGGCATGGGCGGCGCTCGTGCAAGCGCAGGAGATCAACCCGAGCTCACGCGAGATACGCGAGCTGCTCATCAAAGTTTCGTACGAGCTCAAGCAGCTCAAGGTAGCCGCTGAGTGCCGCGGAGTGCCCCTGAGTGCCCCTGAGTGCCCCTGAGTGCCGCTGAGTGCCCCTGAGTGCGACCGAGTGCGACCGAGTGCCACTGATTGCCACTGATTGCCACTGATTGCCACTGATTGCCACTGATTGCCACTGATTGCCACTGAGTGCCACTGAGTGCGACCGAGTGCAACTGATGGTCTCTGATGGTCCCTGATGGTCTCTGATGGTCTCTGATGGTCTCTGATTGTCTCTGATGGTCTCTGATGGCCTCTGATGGTCTCTGATGGTCTCCGATGGCTCCAGGCGGCTGAGCGGGAGAGCCGCGAGGGGATGATGGGCACCGCAATCAACCATCAGCAGCTCCTACGGCAAGAGGCGCTCACGTATGCTCAGAAGCTCGCACTGCTTCGCAAGCTGCTGCCACCGGCCGCAGAGCCGCCACCGCCGGCGCTGACTGAGGAGATGAGGAAGAGCCGAGATCGCGCCGAGATGAGCCGAGATCGCGCCGAGATGAGCCGAGATCGCGCCGAGATGAGCCGAGATCGCGCCGAGACGAGCCGAGATCGCGCCGAGGCGCTCCTCGAGCGTGTGGCGGCGCGAGGCTGGACCAATTTAGGGCATGAAGAGCAGCTCTTATTCGGATCGATCTGGTCGGCGGCCCAACCGCGCCTCAAGCAGGCGGAGGTGCGATCTCCATTGATCTCCCTTGATGACCTCTGAGGACCTCTGAGGACCTTCGAGGAGACCTCTGATGACCTCTGATGGTCTCTGAGGACCTCTGAGGACCTCTGAGGACCTCTGATGAGATGACCGCTGCCTCTGAGTGCCTCTGATCACCTCTGATTGGCTCCCTCATCAGGTGCGCGAGGGACGCGACGCGGGTGTCTTCCCGCCGCGCGACGAGGAGCGCATCTTCGGTCCCAACCTGCCTAGGGCCCTCCAGTCCAAACCTTTCCCCGAGGTCTTCGGCTGGCTCTCGCCGGCGCAGCGCAAATACGCTCGCGGCCTCGCTCTGACCATTTGGCAGCGCGGGGCAGAGGACCTCGATCCCGCAGAGAGGCGGCTGTGTGAAGGCCTAGGCCTCCTCTGCCTGAGCACCCACACGGCAGTGCACCACGCCATGCCGCTCGGCAAAGGAGGCGCGCAGCTCATCCTCGCGCCGTCTCGAGCGCATCTGTGGCCCTTTCCGCCGCCCTCGCTGCGGCTGCAGCCAGCCGTCCTTGGGGGCGGGTTGCCGCTCGACGAGCTGCATGCAATCGACGCATGGGCTCGCCGGCGACTCACGCCGGGCGAGGTCGGCATCGTGCTCTCCAATGTCGAGTGCTGGCAGCACGCACTCGAGGCGGGCTGGGAGTGGACTTTAATCCTCGAGGACGATGCGGCCGTAGTCCCCGATTTGGCAGGCGGAGCGCTCCAATTGCTTGCACTCGTGCCCGAGCTCGTCGCGTCCGCAACCGAGGCGGACAGCGAGTGGCAACTCCTCTGCCTTTCCCCACATGGCCTCGAGCCCTTTTATGAGCTCTGCGAACCCGAGCACAT
Organism: Chrysochromulina tobinii; assembly: GCA_001275005.1. NCBI lineage: Eukaryota > Haptophyta > Prymnesiales > Chrysochromulinaceae > Chrysochromulina > Chrysochromulina tobinii. The sequence goes on along the minus strand of JWZX01003172.1, from coordinate 13,248 downwards.
CCCAAGCCTGCTGGGCGCGCGGGCGCCGTCGTGGGCGCGCCGGCCCAAGGCCATCGGAGATTTCGGAGATTTCGGCTGGCGGCGGGTCGGGCCCACCTTCCACGCGTTTGCGTGGCTCTACCGCGCGCCGCTCATGCAGAAGCTGCTCGCCGGATGGAGGACGCAGAGCCCGCCGCTCAACCCATTGGACGTGTGGGTCTGGGAGGTGATGGCCACGAATGGCGTCCTCGACAAGGCGCTCGCGCCCATGAAGCCCCTCGCCAGCACGCGCGACCTGCCAGGCGGCGCGGCCAGCCTGCGCCAGCAACAGGGGCCAGCAACACTCAGGGGCCAGCCCCTTGTCTTAGGTTCGTAAGATCTTCGTAAGGTAAGTTTTCTACACGACCCCGGCTCACCCGATGTATCGGCTCCCCCGGTGTCTTTTTACCGGTATCTTACACTTTGAACAATGAAACCACAACCATAACAGACGCGCCGCTCCTCTCACCAGCTCCCCCCAGCCTGCGGCGCTGCAGCCGGCCGGCGCGTGCGGTGCTGCTCGTCAGCCCGGGCTCGGCCGCAGACGTGGGCATCTGCAGGGCGCCTGCCCTCGGCCCTCCGCACGATGTCCGCGTCCGTGCTTCCGATGCCGCCCCCCAAATTCGTGCTCGATCACGTTTCCTCGCCAATGCTTCGCAAGCTGCTGCTCTCCGAGGAGGGCGTGAAGCGGAGGATAGCAAAGGACGCGATGGTCTCGGCTCCAACAGCGCCCGCTCCCGCGCCAACGCGTCCCACAATCGACAAGCGGCTCGTAGATGGCATGCCGTCGCCCCGTGCGCACAAGCAGCAGCAGCATCTCCACGATGACACATTTGCACGGCATCCGCGCAAGCCTCAGCCGCAGCAGCATACCCCTGTGCCGCTGCCGCTACTTGAATCTCCTCCTGCAGGCAGCGGGAGCAGCGGCGACAGCAGCGGGCAGAACCGCAACGAGAACCACCAGATTCGCTTTCCCGCCCTGGTCGCCGACGAGAAGCGGCGTGCGCCCAATCGGCAGCCGATCAAGGAGCGCCTGTCGTATGCAGAGTACCTCAAGCTCGAGGCTCAGGGCGAGAGGAGGCGTCAGCAAGAGCAGCGGCTCGAGCAGCAAGAGCGGCAGCAAGAGCGGCGCGACGCAAAGCGGCAGCAACAGGCCGAGCAGAGACGACGCAAAGAGGCCCAAGAGCAGGAGCGAGCCGCAACGCTGTTGCAGGCGCGCCACAGAGGAGTGAAGGCGCGGACCAAGCTGCGCGAGCAGCAGCAGTCGTCCAACCCCATTGATCTGGCATTCCGGCGCGCCAAGGCGCTGCTCAACCACAACTTCAGCGACCTCGAGAGCTATTTTGTGTACGCCGAGGACAAGCTCACGCGCAAGGAGAAAGCGGCAGCGGCCGGGAGCTCGGCATTCTTTTGACATCCGTGGGCGAGCTTGGAGACGACGACGCTACGATATCGGGTGCCCCGCGCCTCGGGCAACAACCTGGCCAACGATCAGCGAAGGCTCTCGCTCGCCATGGTGCCCAGTACGAGACGCACGCCGTGGACGGATTTGTGCAACAGGCCGTTCAGGCGTTCAAGGAGGCGATGCACGGAAGGCTGGATCGTATCATCGACGTCTTCAGGAGCATCGACTCCAACGCCGACGGGTGCGTGTCTCGTCGAGAGTTTGTGAGCGTCATCCCCATCGTGTTTGGTGAGGCGTGGGCTGCGCACGTTGGCCTCCCGCTGGACGAGGCAACGATGCTAGCGCTCTTCAATTCTTTCGACACAGACGGCAGTGGCAAGATCGAGTACCGGGAGCTGTACGAGGCGCTGCGGCGCGTGGACGGCCCAGAGATCGCCAAGCTTCGCCCGGGGGCCGCGGGAGCGATTGAGCTGCACTCGCGGAATCGGATTGCACTGCGCTCGAGCGCACGCAGGGACCCCGCAAGCCGCGTGGGCAACGCCAACGGGGCCTTGAAGAAGGAATGCAACGTCGCCGAGCTCACCGCTGCCCTCGCGCGCGGCTCCGCTCGGGCAGTCGCCTTGCTGAGATTGCTGGATCGCAACGGCGATGGAAAGCTCAGCCGAAGCGAGTTCCGAGCCGTGCTGCCGCTTCTTGGTTACGATTCGCGCAAGTGCGGCAAGGTTGCGGACGCCGTCTTCGACTCGCTCGACCTGGATAGCAGCGGCTTCCTCGACGCCGAGGAGCTCGAGATTGCGCTTGGGCCGCGGCTCCGATCCAATTTACCGCTTCCGCACCGGACGTACGCGTATCCGTGGGAGGAAAAGCGCCGCAACTGGAATGTGAGGACCATCCAGATTCGGTGGCGATACTGCCGCAAATGGCGGCTGCTCGAAATCATGCGACAGAGAGAGAGAGAGAGATTGCGTCGGGAACAGGCCGCGGTGCAGATCCAGCGATGGTGGCGGCGCCGGCGCGCTCGACGGATGTGGCTGGACACGCTAGTGGTGTGGGCAAAGAAGGAGGTGGCCGACCGCCGGAAGAAGCCGGCCAAAGTCCAGGAGAGCGCAGGTGTCCAGAAGGTGGCGGGCCAAAAGGTGGCGGCCCAGAAGGTGGCAATTCAGAAGGTGAAAGGGCAGGAGGTGGCAGTGGCGGCGGCGGCGGCGGTGGAGGAGGAGGAGGAGGAGGAGGGGGGTACCCCCAGGAGGAACGCGTCCGCCGCCAGGCCGAGAAGAAGGAGAGGGGCATCCTGTGGCAGGCTCCTCCTACTCCGGAGGAGAAGGAGAAGAAGGTCTTAAAAGCTGCAGACACGAAAACGATGATGATGGTCAGCGACATCAAGAAGGCGCTCCGGGAAAACTCGTCTAACATTCTGGCCCTCTTCCGGGCCATGGACCGTGACCACAGCGGGTGCATCACTAGGGAGGAACTTATGGTCACGCTGCCGCTCATTGGCCTAAATGGCGACAACAAGGAAGCGTTTGATGCAGTCTTCGACGAGATTGACGTTGACAAGAACGGCAAGATCGAATACGAGGAGCTGCTCATGGCGCTCAAGCGGCGCGATGCTGTGGTGGCGCTGCAGTCGACGTACCGAGGGGCGAAGGCACGCCGACTTATGCCGCACCTTCGATCAGGGCCATCTGGGAATGCCAGCGCCAAGAAGGCCGTCGCCGCTGCCAAGAAAGCCGTAGCTGCAGTTGGCAAGGTCCCCCCAAAGAGTGCTCGGCCTCGGTCAATCGTTGGTCACGTCCAGCCCGATGCTCAGCCCGACGCCGCCCTCGCCGCCGCCGCCGCCGCCACCGCGGCTGCCGAGAGCGAGAAGAAGAACGTATAGAACAGAGAGGTTCAGAGAGTTTTGCGCGTTTATTTAAGTTAGAGAGTTTCAGCCTGAACATGCGCCTACTCAGAACTCTCAGTCTGGACAAGGAAGTGCTCGGTGCAACGCTGTGCCTTCTTCAGAAGTTTTTTCTTCCTTCCATCGACATCCGAGCGGCGAGGCCGTCGAGGCGTCTCCCCTCCTGTGACCCAGTGCGCACCGCAGTAGGCGACCTAGGTTGCATGCTGCCCACCGGCACGCGCGCCCTCTTCGCCGGAGTGCCGCCGGAGGCTGAACCCGGAGAACGCGAGCGCTACCAACGGCTCAGCCGGCTGCTGCCCGACGGCCACTTTCACGCCGAGCGAGCGCCGCAGCGCCTGCTCCCTGCAGGGGTGGCGTCGCAGATGCTCGCGTCGCACACACTGCCCATCGGCTGGGAGCAGCGCGTCGAGCCGCCCGCCAAGGGCGGCTCGCGCCGCATCTTTTACATAGACCACTTCACGCGCACGACACAGCTCGCTGACCCGCGCACGAGTGCTGATGCAGTCATCGAGGCTGTGGACGAGGCCGGTGAGGATCCGCTGAACGAGTTCCTGCTGCTGTCCTCGGGCGTGCTCAGCGAGCAGCACGTCGGGCCCGCCGACTACCGCGCGGCGCTCAACCGCGCCCTGCGCCACTCACTCCACGGTCAGCTTGAGGGCTATGCGCCAGGTGGGCTGCGCGAGCGTCGGTTACAGTTGCAGCAGCACATCCAGCTCGCATGCCTGGAGCGCCTCTTCGGGCGCGGCGTCGCGCCCGCGCCCCTCGTCGCCCTCGCGTACGCCACCTTTGTGCAGCACCACGCCCCACCCACCCCGGCCGCTCCCGACCGACACGTGCTGGACTCACTACTGAGGCACTCGAGCTCGGTGCCCACTGATCCGATGGGACTGTACACGTCGGGTGCGCGGCCTTGAGTGGCTCGGATGAGTTCTGATGAGCTCTGATGAGCTCTGATGAGCTCTGATGAGCTCTGATGAGCTCTGATGAGCGCTGATGAGCGCTGATGAGCGCTGATGAGCGCTGACGACTCTTGATGAGAGACGAGTCCCCTCCGACCTGCTGCAGGCTTCTGATTGCGGCTCTGACTGCGGCTCTGTGTGCCTCCCTCATTGCATGCAGGCTTCTTTGGGCCAAAGCGTCGGCACATTTGGCGGCTACACAACCGGCTCGATCTGCTGCCACCGGGCGCCCTTCGGGGCATCGCGTTGGCGAACGGCGGTCCGCTCTCGACCTCGCTGCACCCGCTCACCCAAGCGCCCGAGCCGCTGAGCTCGAGCCTCGAGATCGCGCTGCATGCATTGCTCACCGACGTGAGCAGCCGCGAGGCGCGGGAGCGAGCCTCTCAGGGGCTTCATTCGGAGGTATGGTGGCCTCTAATGACCTCTGATGACCTCTGATTGCCTCGCCCTCTAATGGCTTCTGATGGCTTCTGATGGCTTCTGAAGGCTTCTGATGGCCTCTCTGATGGCCTCTCTGATTGCCTCCCTCATCAGGTGTGGTGGATGGCTGCCCAATCCGTCATCGCCCTCGCCGAAGCGACGGGCGCACTCAGCCCACTCTTCACGGGCGCCCGTGCGCTGCTCCGTCCGAATATCCCACAGCCGCCGCCGCCTACCGCTGCAGGGGCTCCCGAAGGCGCTTGCTCGGCGCCGGCCGCTGCACCGGGGATGGGCCATAGGTATGTCCACTGATGGCCTCGGATGACCGCTGATGACCTCTGATGGGCCTTAGGTACGTCCACTGATGACCTCGGATGACCTCGGATGACCTCGGATGACCTCGGATGGCCTCCCTCACGGCTATTGGCCACAGGTTCGCACGCCTATGCCACGCGTACGCCATCGACATGCAGTCGCGCTCGGTCCAGATCCCCGCGAGCTCGCGGCCCGAGATGGTGAGCAAGGCTCTCGAGTCCAAATTTGGGTGGCTCTCGAGTCGCCGTCTCCGACTCCTCGCGCATGCAAGCGCTCACCACGGCGCCCGCTCCCCACAGGTAAGTCTAGAGGCTTGGCTTCTAGCGCTCGGCCTGCCGCCGCCGCCGCTCCTCGATGCATTCCCCACAGCCCCATCGAGCCGTCGCCAATCGAAGGCGGACGCGTCGAGGAACGCCGAGATTTCCCCCGAGCTCACGCCCGCCTGTGCGGGCGCGTGCTTCCTCGCCGCGGCGGCGTACCAAGCGACCAGTCTGGAAGACTGGATCCTTGGCAGCAGCACTCGCGCTGGCCAAGGCGCTCGGCACGGCGCTGAGCCGCGGCTGTCGATGCCGTCGATGACTGGATCCTTGGCAGCAGCACTCGCGATGCCGACGGGCGCGCCCGATGAACGTTCACAGCCCGATGGACGTTCACAGCCCGAAGGGCTCGCCTCGTCCGCAGCCACGCGCCGTACCGAGCGCGCGAGCCTCCGAAGCTTATCAAGCCTGCCGTCGCTCTCGGAACGGTTGGCCGCCATCTCGGACACGAACATGACGGCCGCAGGCCAACCCCCCCACCCGGACCTCGTCCGAGGGCTCGGGGGCTTTTGCTGCCTCGAGTGCTCGCCGCGAGCTCTCGCGCAGGTGTGAAGGCCACTGATTGCGTGCTGATTTGTATGCTGATTTGTATGCTGATGGCCACTGATTGCATGCTGATGGCCACTGATTGCATGCTGGCCGCATGCTGATGGCCCTCATCGATTGCATGCTGATGGCCCTCCCTCATTGCATGCTGACCACGAGGGCGTTCCTCATTGATTGCATGCTGATGGCCCTCCCTCATTGCATGCTGACCACGAGGGCGTTCCTCGCGTGCTCGCGCAGCTCTTCGCCCTCGTCGAGGAGCTCCTCGGAGGAAAAGCGAGCGCCATCCCTCTACCGGGCGCCGCCGGAGTAGTAGGCTCGGTCGGTGCCGGCGCCGAAGGCGCGCTCGGAGCTGCCAACGCGTCCACGTCCCGTGAGCGCTTTCTGGGACTGGCGCTTTTTGGGATCGGCAGGGAGCCGTCGGCGTTCACACCTCCGTTCACACCTCCCAGCTCCGCCTCGCTCGACCCTCGGGCCGATTCGGCTGGTTTCCCACAGCCGCGGCTCATCGAGGCCCTAACGGCCGGCGCTGCTGTTCACATGGGCGGTGTTCACACTGGCCCTGGGCGTTCACAACAAGCCGCGGTGGCCGTTGGCGTCCACAGCAAGCTCGGCGGCGACGCATATCTGTGCAGCCGCACTCAGGCAGCCCTGTGCGCGCTCCGGCTGCTCTACGTGCATCTGCTTGGGCTGCGCCGCGCCTCGCTCGACATCGGCGCTCTGACGGAGCTCGGCCTGCAGACCAAGTCGGCGGAGCCACCACTCTTCTTTCGGGTGTGCTGCTAATGACCTCTGATGGCCGCTGATGACCTCTGATGGCCGCTGATGGCCTCTGATGGCCTCTGATGACCTCTGATGGCCTCTGATGACCACTGATGGCCTCCCTCATCAGGTGCGCGAGCTCCTCCTCGAGCTCATCTGTGCGCCAACGCCGGGCGCCGCCGTCCCGGGCGCCGTCCCGGGCGTTGCCTCGGCTCGATTAGGAGTCCATCTCCAGTCGGAAGCGATTGCGGTACTACTCGCTGGCGAACGTCTTTGGTTCGCCTACCCCGACGAGCGAGCGCATTTGAGCCGGGCTTGCCTCGTCGTCCTCGACGCACTCCCCCCCGCCACCCGCCCCACGCTGCCGGTGGCGCTGCTCGCTTCCGGGCTCCTTCGCCTCTTCGCCTACTCTCCGGGCACCTCCCACGCCCTCATGCCGATCCCAGTGCCCGCCCCCTCTCCTCCAGCCGCGAGTGTTCACAGCAGCGGCGCCGCCGACGCGCCTGCTGTGAAGAGGAAGGTTGGCTTCTACTGCTCACCTCCCCAGCCTAAAATAGTCGAGCACTGCCCGCCGCCAGTTGGGATGCATGCGCCCACTGGCCAAGCGCCCGACGCTCTGATCGTGCCGATGCTGCACGCGGCCACGCTCGCCACCGCCGCCGCCGCCGCCGCCGCCGCCGCCGGCGACGCCGGCACGCCGAGCGCCGTCATGGGCAGCCACGAGAGCGGGGGGACTCGGAGCGTACCGGTATCAGGCAACGCTCCCCTCTCCCCGGCTGTGGGGAACCTCTCCCCGGCGGCGGCGGCTGTGGGGAATTCACTGCCGTTACTCGTGCGCGCCCTCCGGGCGCATGCCGCGGCGCTGCTCGCGCTCGAGACGGCGCCGTTTGGGGGCGACTCGATCCTAATATGGGCATGCGCCGCTGTGGAAGAGCTCTGTGGAAGGGCGTCGCTCGATGATCGGCTTCATCACGACATACCCAACGCCTCGCGTGCGCTGCTCCAGCTCGTCTGATGACCTCTGATGACCTCGGATAGCCTCGGATGACCTCTGATGACCTCGGATGACCTCTGATGACCTCGGATGACCTCTGATGACCTCTGATGACCCTGATGACCGCTGACGACCGCTGATGACCTCTGACGACCGCTGATGACCTCCCTCATCAGGTGCGCTGCTCCAACTCACCGTCGGCATGCTCGAGGCGGCGAGCGCCGTGCTGGGCGCCACCACCACTGCAGTAGCGCCCGGGACGACGCTCTCCGAGGCGGCGCCCGGGACGACGCTCTCTGAGGCGGCGCTCGACCGGACCTTTCTGGCGCGCGCCCTGCCATACGCGCTCGATGCGCTCTATCAGATGCCCTTGATGCACATCGAATGGGCCAAGAAGCTCTGCGCGCCCCTGTATGCCGCGGCCACGTGCCCGCCGCTGCTCGCCCTCTCGGCGCACGGGCACGCGCTCACGACGGCGCTCGAGGAGAAGCACCCACCTAAGCAGGCGGCGCTCGCGACGGCGCTCGCGACGGCGCCCGGTGGGGGCGGCGCCGTCCTGGGCACGCCGAAGGATGCCTCGTGTGCGGCTGGCCGCAGCGGCGTCGTACCGGGCGCCGACCCCCCGCAGCACGTGGCTCTGATCGAATCCGAGCATCCACTGCCAGCCGAGCCAGCGCCAATGCTGCAGCACATCTGCCTCGAAGGCGCGACCAACCTATGCCTCACATTCGACCCTCGGTGTGCGACGACCCTAATGACCTCTGATGGCCTCTAATGACCTCTGATGGCCTCTAATGATGACCTCCCTCATCAGGTGTGGGACGCACCCTAATGACTTCTGATGACCTCTAATGACTGCTGATGACCGCTGATGACCTCTGATGACCTCCCTCATCAGGTGTGCGACGCACCCGGCGGACGTGCTGCGCATCGAGCTGCCCGCGCCGCAGCTGCCCAACGGCTGGTCCTTCGACTCCGAGCTCGCCGCGTTCGCCACCGGTGCTCGCGACGGCGCTGCTCGGGGCAAGGAGCTGCCTAATTTGGAGCATCAGGCGCGGCGGGAGGAGTTCCAAGGCCATTATGGGCAAGCGTACGCCTCCTTCCTGGCCGCGTACTCGGCCACGGACGATCTTTCCCTCATCCTGTGCGCCGCGCGCCTCAAGCTGCGCCCGTTGGGAGATCCTCGCGTCGCTGCGGAGCTGCTCGCGGGCGTGATCGAGCGCTGTGCCGAGCGCTCCTCGTCCTCCGCGGGCGCCGTCGCGAGCGCCGCCTCGGGCGCCGCCTCGGGCGCCGCCTCGGGCGCCGCCTCTGGCGTGCAGGATGTGGGGGCGGCGGCGCGGCTGCTGCTGACCGAGGCACGCAAGGCAGTCGCCGCGGGCACGGGACGCGTGCTCGAGTACGCGGGCTCGTCGTCGCACTGGCCGCGCAAGCCCCTCATCCTGCCCGGCAACGAGTGCACCATCTGCCTCATGACGAGCGGCGAGCGATTCGATCCTAATTTGGTCATGACGAGCGGCGAGCGACTCGATCCTAATTTGGGACCAAAGTCGCCCGTGCAGAGCCCGTCGGCGGCGGCCGTTGGGGTGGCGGCCGTTGAGGCGGCGGCCGTTGGGGCGGCGGCCGTTGGGGCGGCGACCGTTGGGGCGGCGGTTGTTGGGTCGGCGGCCGTTGGGGCAGCGGCCGTTGGGGCGGCGGCCGTTGGGCGGGGTGGCGATGACGAAGATGAGGTGCTCGAGGCGCTCATGCGCTCGATGGAGGAGGATCATCAGCTGGCGAGATCTCACCGAGATGATGAGGTGGCGGCGAGATCTCACCGAGATGATGAGGTGGCGGCGGCGCTGGTACCGGCCGGCGGCGGCGGAGCCATGGAGAAGGAGGGCGAGGGCGGCGCGCAGCTGCTGGCTGGAGGCATGCGACTGGTCCGGAGTGGGGGCACTTCCGAAGCCGAGCACTCGAAGCTTCCGAAGCCGAGCACTTCCAAAGCCGAGCACTCGAAGCTTCCGAGGCCGCCAGTGGTCGAGGCACAGCTCTCGTCGGGCGCGGCCGATGCAGGCGCCGTCATGGGCACCGACGTGGCCGAGGCGTCGGGCGTCGTCGCGGTCACGTCGGGTGAGGTCGCGTCCTTGGCGCCCATGACGGCGCCCTCGTCGGCCGAGCGGCGCTCGCGACAGCGCTGGAGCCTCGCGCGCACCAAGCTGCACGAGATCGCCGAGCTCCGTCACGAGATCGCCGAGCTCAGTCGGCGCCGTCTCGAGCGCGCCGTCTCGAGCGCCGAGCCGCGCTGGGGCTTCCGGATCGAGGTTCGTCAATGGGAGCCGCCACGTCATCAGCGATCGTCCTCGCCCGCAGCACTGCTCGTGCACTCCATGGGGGCGCTGCTGGCGCGGCATGCAGGCTCCCTCTTGGCGGGCGAGCCGTTGCTGGACGCGGAGGAGAGCAATGAGGAGCAGCGTCGGTGGCTCGGCTCGTCGCTCTTCGTGTGCGGGGATGCCAAGGCGCCGTTGCCCGCTGAGCACCCGCTCCGCTTCTTCCTTGAGCGAGCGAGCGAGCACGAGCGAAGTGGCGAGCCAGCGGGCGGCGCGGGCGGCGGCGGGCGCGAGCACGGGCAGCCGCTCAGCACGGCGCTCCACGTGGCCGCGCCGAGCGCCGAGCACGGCGTCGCGCCCGAGACGGCGCTCCTGCTCGCCGATCTCAAGGAGGGGAGATGGAGCCAGATCGAGCCAGACTCAATCTCGCGAGATTCGCGAGATTCGAGCCGCGATGCGGGCGCCGTCGCGGGCGCCGACGCTGCCTCCGAGCGTCGTCGCGGGCGCGAGCCGTTGCCGTCGTCGGCCGCGGGCGCGCTGCACGTGACGATGCTCAACCGCATCGACGCCCAGCCGCTGCGTCCCAATTCAGCCCGTCCGCTGCCGGCGCACATGACGTCGCTAGCCAAGCTCGAGCGCGCGCGCGCCGTGCTGGTCGGCTGGCTGCTCGTGCACACCGGCCTCGTGCGCGAGGCACAGGTGATCCTGAGCGCCGCGACGGCGCTCGGAGAGGCCGACGTGCGCCGCGCGCTCGATGCGGCGCTCGGGGCGCCCGACACGACGCCTCCATGGCGAGTCGCGTCGTATCGGGCGTCTGAGTCGGATGCGATGATGGCGCGCGTGCAGCTGGTGCTCGAAGAGGGCATGCATCTCAACAAGAGCTCCGCCGACGCGGGCGGCGGCGGCGGCGGCGGCGGCGGCAGCGGAGGCAGCAGCGGAGGCAGCGGAGGCGGCGGCAGCGGCAGCGTCTCTTCGTCCACGTCCTCCTCGTCCTTCTCCTTGAGTCAGGTGCGTCTCTGCCTTGAAGAGGTCTGGAGGGCTGCGGACTCGCTCGCCCGCGCCATCTCGGAGCACGAGCAGTTCAACGGCCAGAGCGCGCAGGTCTTCATGTTCGCCGATCGGCTGCTGCGGTCCGCCCCTCAAGCCGCGCCCGTGCGCCCGACACGGCGCTCGGCGAGTGCGGTGGCCGAGCGGTGCGCGGCGCTGTGCGACGAGGCGCTCTCGTGGGTGCATTCGCGCCCCGACGTGCAGGAGCTCAACAATTGCCTGATCACGCAGCAGCAGCGGGCCTTCTCCCGGGCGGCTGGGTTTCGGATTAGCGCCGCTCTGCTGCAGGCGAGTGTCGTTCATTGCCTCCTGATGGTCTCCTGATTGATTGCTATCATCTCCTGATGGTCTCCTGATTGATTGCAATCATCTCCTGATTGTCTCCGGATTGCAATCATCTCCTGATGGTCTCCTGATTGATTGCAATCATCTCCTGATTGGCTCCGGATTGCAATCATCTCCTGATGGTCTCCTGATTGATTGCAATCATCTCCTGATTGGCTCCGGATTGCAATCATCTCCTTATGGGCTCCTGATTGCAATCATCTCCTGATTGCTTCATGATTGCAATCATCTCCTGATTGGCTCCGGATCGGTGCGGCGCTGCTGCAGGTATACGCGGCGACGCCCCAGGTCGTCTGCCACTTGCTCGAGCTCCTGAAGAACGCGCGCTGCCGGGGGTCGAAGGGCGGGCGCAAGCCGCCCGCACCGACCGAGCCATCGCAGCCGCACTTTCTGACGCACGTCGAGGCATGCGGCGTGCTGCCGACGGCGCACCTGCGCGCCGCGTTTGCCTGCCTCCTGGACGGCCTCACCACCCTCATCGAGCCCGACGACGCGACGCCCGACGAGGCACGCGTCCTCTTGGGCGGCGCCGTCTCGGGCGGCGCCGTGCAGCCACCGACACCCCCTCTTCCATATTTGGAAGCCTCGGAGGGGCTGTCGCCGGCCTCGCCGCGCGCCGTGCCGAGCACTCGCGCTTCGTCAGAACGCACCTGTCGGCTGCTCGCATTGCAGGTACGCTGATCGCGTCCTGATCGCGTCTTGATTATGTCTTGATTATGTCCTGATGCCGTCTTGATTATGTCTTGATTCTGTCTTGATTGCGTCCTGGTCGCCCTCACCCTCACCCTCACCCCACCCCTGTCTGCTGCTCGGCTTGCAGTTGCTCCACATGCCCGTGTTCACACCTGATCGTGAGCTGCTGTGCACCTCACGGCTCATGCGCCGACTACGCCTCAACGGCCGGGGCGTCGACCGCGAGGCCCATTGCTGCCGACTCCTATGGACGTGCCTCGCATCGATGTGCCTGCAGCCGCCCGCCACGGCGCCCGTCGCCCTCACGCCCGGCGCGGCGGCTGCCGGCGCGTCCAGCGCCGTGGCGGGCGCCGCAGGTGTGACCGGTACGAGCGGCGTCACGCCGGCATCTCCGGGGGGAGATGCGCCCACCACGGCGCCCCGGGGCATGAGGCGACAGGAGAGCTTGGTGAGCCTGAGCCTCGCGTCGAGCTGTGGGGGCGGTGTGAACAGCTTCGGGGGCGGTGTGAACCGCCTCGAGGGACAAAGTGACGAGACGGGCGCGAGGGCGCCGTGGTGGGCGCTGCTCGACGAGCTCTGCGACTCGTTGGTCACGCGGCTTCAGGGCGCTGCGTTGCGCTTGGAGGACATGGTCGCGTCGTCCGAAGGCGCGCCCGGCACGGCGTTCGGAGCGCCCGACCTGCGTGAGCCCCGCCATCTCTCGAACGAGGCGGCGATGAGGTCGCTCGAGGCGGCTGCTGTTGCGGAGGAGCTGATCTCCAAGGGCGAGATCGCCAAAGTGGACTCGGGCGGCATGAGCGTGGGTGCGATGGGCGAGGCTCATGCGCGGCTCGAGGCGGAGCAGGGCATGCTCTCGACGCTCGGGCTGTTGGTGCACGCTTGTGCCGAGAATGGCGACCTCGCGCTCGCGCTCACGACGACGCGTTGGCTGCGCGTGCTGCTCGCCATGTGGCATTACGCCTCGCCGCGCTGTATGCGCCTCTCGATGCGGCTGCTGGCCAAGGTAGCCTAGGCTGTGCTGCTGCTCATCGCCCATACCCCCCTGACGCCCACCTCAATCTGACGAACCCTGACGAACCTTGACGAACCTTGACGTTCTCGCCATCTCACACACCCGATCCTGACGCTCACCTCAACCCTGACGAACCTTGACGAACCTTGACGTTCTCGCCATCTCCCACACCCGATCCTGACGCGGACTCCCCCCCACCCCCCCACCAT
>JWZX01003171.1:0-43323 GCA_001275005.1 Chrysochromulina tobinii | reverse complement strand
CCCCCCCCGCCATTGCCGCCGCCGCCCCCCTTGCCGCCGCCGCCGCCCTTGCCGCTGCCCAGGCCGCCGCCGCCGCCCTTGCCGCCGCCCTGGCCGCCGCCTTTGCCGCCACCCTTGCGCCGCCGCATCGCATGACGACCATTGCCGGAGATGAGGCCTGCGGAATAGTCTTCTCGACGCGCCGCGTCTGCACGAAGCATTCGGCGTTCAAGATGGCCGGTGCCGCGGTGCGTGTGCCCGATCCCGAGCAGCGCCTCGCACTCGCCGCCGCCCCTGCCGCCGCCCCTGCCGCCGCCCCTGCCGCCGCCCTCGCCGCCGCCCTCGCCGCCGCCCTCGCCGCCGCCGTCTCCCATGGCCGAGCCTCGAGGGCGCGAGATGAGAACGAGATTGGCCGTTGGAGACACACGAGAGCCCCCAACGTCGAAGGTCCTTCGCCGTCGCTCGAGGCCCGTGTGGTTGAAGAGCAGTGCGATCTCTCCGAAGCGCAATGGATGGCCGTTGAGCGTCCTATCGAGCGTTCGAGGACCCCGCGCGATCGACCCCTCGCCCACCGCCGACGAGGAAGAGGACGACGAGGACGAGGACGAAGACGAGGACGAGAACGCGCTAGGCCCCCACCCTGTCTGGTTTACTGTCTGGTTTCCCAAGTTGGCAAGACCGATCAGCGCGCCGCTCGCATTGTGCCAGCCCGCGCGCTCCGCGCGGTGCGCGCGGAGCAGCTGGCGGGCGAGGCGGCGCGCACTCACCGTGTCATCCACGCCGTGCTCGAGCGCCCAGCGGCGCGGCTCAAGGACGGTCGCGTTCAGAGGTGCTCCAATCGGTGTCGGCCCACACGTCGACGTTTCCCACAGGCGGTGCGCCCTCGCCTTGCCTAGTTTGGCAGCCATCGCCTCTACCGTGGTCGAGCCCCACCATTGAGCCTGCTGCGGATAGCATTGGGCGTGGTACTGCCGTCGGAACAGAGGAACACCCATCGAGGCCACCAGCCCCAGCCACGGTTGAATCAGGAGCGCTGAAGGCGATCCGCGGACCACCGCGCTCGCCTTCGTCGCCGACGGTGCCGTGCGGACCCCGGCCGGCGACGGCGTCGTTACCTCCGCCGCCATCCCCTCCCCCTCGTGCCGCTCCATCGGCGCCGCGCTCGGCCCGCCAAAGAGCGCTTGGTTCCGTCCCTGAAGCCATTTCTCAAAGCCACGGAGACGGTAGGGCGCCCACACGCGCAGAGCCGTGAGCGTGCCGCTCGCCGTCGGCTCGGCGGTCACCTGTGGGAAAGGGACACGGCGCCGTGGTGAGCGCTTGCATGCTGGGCGAGGAGGCATGGCTCGCAGGGCCCGCCGTGGTGAGCGCTTGCATGCTGGGCGAGGCTCGCAGGGCCCGCCGTGGTGAGCGCTTGCATGCTGGGCGAGGATGCATGGCTCGCAGGGCCCGCCGTGGTGAGCGCTTGCATGCTGGGCGAGGATGCATGGCTCGCAGGGCCCGCCGTGGTGAGCGCTTGCATGCTGGGCGAGGATGCATGGCTCGCCGTCGGCTCGGCGGTCACCTCGAGCTTGGCGACCATGAATGTGCACGCCTTGCAGTTCGTCGTCGCGAACAGGTGCTCCCCATCCAAGAGGAGCAGCCTCGTATCGTATGCGGGCTTGCCCCACGGCGGTGTCGCGAAGCCGTCGTGCACGCCCGGAGGCACAAACCAGCGGCTGCCGTTGTGCGCAATCGAGACCTGATCCTCGGGCCGCGGCAGCATCCACGTCCATGCGAGTACTTCCAGCGACGCGTCAAGCACGGCGAGCGCCGTGCCCTTGAAGTAGGCGCCCGTTGCGATGGCCTTGCCTCTGCTGGTCGGCTTCAATAGCGGCGACGAGGCGTTGCACTGGTGCAGCGCTTCGGCGCGCAAGGCCACTACGTATGCGCAGCGAGGGCAAAGTCGACGAAGCGAGTGCGGCGCCGGCGCGATCGACGGGTTAAACGTGTTGAAGATTCGTGGCAGCGCGGGCTCGCCGAGCGATGGAGGTCCGGCGATGTGCGGCAATGGAAGCCCGAGCGGCGTGAGCTGCAGCTTCAAAACCGTCGGTGCGATGCCGCGCAGATGCGTGGGCTGCGCGGCGAAGGCATTGGGCGCGTCGTACATGTACGGCGCAGAGTACCGCATGGAGTCGGCGGCGGGTCAGAGGTCTTTACAGCCCGTCGGGCCCTGGTGAACTTTTGTAATCTGAACGTATCTGTCGATGCATGCCAAAGTTATCCGCTCGATTCCGAAACCGAATCTTTGATGGGGGCTAGATGCAGAGAAGAATAGTAAACCGAGACCGCGCCGATCGGTAGCGACCCCCGCCTCTCGGATGTGCCTTTGCGTGATGCGAACTTTCATCAGTTCAGACACACTCCCCCTCACTAGCGCTGACCACGCTCTGCTCCTCTAGGCCTCACCCTCGCCACGTGTGCGTCGCTGGAAGGCGGTAACGATCTATGAAACTACGACGCATTGGAATGTTAGCTGAACAACTTGAATGTTATAGAGTCCTGGACCTACATGACATGTACCTTCTACTCCTCCTTCGCGACCGCCTTGGCCGCCGTCGCCGCTACCCGTGCGGCAGCCTGTTCGGCCTGCCTCGCGCGTTTTGTCTTGATCTCCTCGAGCGCGCTCACGCGCTTCGCGGCTACGTCCTCCTCGTCGTCCGGAGCAGCCTCCGCCGACCTCTTCTTGAGCCCTGCATGCGCGGACAACGGCTCAAAGCTCGGCTTGGCCCACTCACGTGCGATCCGCTCGGCGAGCGCTGGCACTGAGCCCTTGTCGCTCTTGTTGAGCCGCCGAACGCAGTACGTTGCGAGCATGCTCTGCCCAAAGTAACTTGCGATCAGCATCTCGGCGGAGAGGCCATTCACACCCATGCAGTCTATCATCTTCTCGACCAGGTCGTCGGTCGGGGCGACCGAGAGCATCGAGGCAATGGCGTCCTCGTTGCCCTCGGCGAGCGAGGTCAGGCCGAGTCGGACAGAGGCGGAGACGTTGGCCTTGGGTGCAGCGCGGGCTCGGCGAGACATGGAAGGATTGCGGAATATGCGTTCACAGTTCTAGGGCACTCGCGAAGAGAGCTCGAGGTGAGTTTGGCCCGATTGGTGTTCTGTGTTGAACTTCACTTTTCAAAATGTTTTCGATGTTTTCGGAAAGCGCGGAAGCCTCGGGATGCTAGAAGCGCTCGACGAGCAGACGCTGCCGCCGTACTTTGAGGAGCAGTATATCCGCGCCAGTCTAGAGACCGCTCTGACGGCGGCAGTCCAAGCATCGCTGCCTGTGCCAACCGCCGAACGGCTCGGGTTCATCGGCAGCCACCTGAAGGCACAAGCAGACGGCAGGGCTCCGCCCACCGCTGCTGCGCCTTCCACCGCCACAAGGCCCAGTGCGGGTGAGCTGAACGAGCTGGCGGCAGCACTCTCCAAGGTCCTCAACGATGCTCGACACGCGCCGGGCTGGCCGCTGCGGGCCGTCGCGAATGCGCTCCTGGGCACGGATGGGAGATGCGAGGAGGAGGACGACGACTTGCTGCTCGCCGTGCCTCTACCAAAGCCTCCGCTCAAGCTCAACCGCACAGAGACCCGGAATTTCGCGCGCGAACTCGCCGCCGCCATCATCGAGTCGACCTCGGCCTCAGAGTCCTCAGCATCGAACGGGTTGGACGCCACGGCCTCAGAGCCCTCTGCGACGACGTGGACGACCATTGAAGCCGTGGTGCCCGACGGTTGTGTGCCGGGAGAAGAGTTCACCGTGGAATGGGAGGGCTCCGAACTGATCGTGATGGTGCCCGAGGATGGGTACGCGGGCATGCTGCTCGAGATCGACGTCGGTCCCTCCTCCGGCCTCGGCGTGCCCGAGACGTACGAGGAGGTCGACGAGATTGGATTCTCAGAGATTCGATTCGACGAGATTCCTGCGGATTCCACATCTGGATTCTCAGAGATTCGATTCTCAGAGAGCGTTCCTGAGGATTCCACAGGAGCAGCTGACAAGTCCACGAGCACAGCGGCTGCGTCGGAGGCTACGCGAGGGCACGCGCTGAGCCGCAGCTTCACTCTCAACGAGCGCTATTCCATCCCGCACCCACTGAAACGCTCGTACACCACGGCGGCCTTGAGCCAAGTCGACCGCTACTTCGCAGTCGAGTCGCTGCTCGAGACGGTCGAATCGGGTGCAATCTCGCCGATCTCGGGCCGATGGCTCGTGAATCTGCGCCGATCTGGCGGGCGCATCGAGCGCCGGCAGGATCTGCCGCCTGAGGCCTTCCTCGGTGCGCCGACGCTCCGCCGCCTTGCCACCGCTCTCGGCGCCGACTTCGGGCTGCTCTTCGTCATCCTGTCGTACAAGTGGCTAGCGACGTGGCATTGCGACCCGGATCGGTTCCATCTGGACGCCGTCGCCGACGTGGCACAGACCTACCTGCTGCCCAATTTCGAGGCCGAGCGATCCCTCATCTCACGCTCGCCCCTCACCGCCGCCTTTGAGGGCGCCGGCTTGACGGAACCTCCCGATTTCGGCCTCTTTTGGGACTTTGCCTCCCTCTTCCAGCCGCCACGGACCCTGCCCGAAGAGCTCCTCTTCGTCCGTGGGCTGCGCGACTCGACCGACCTCTGGTGCGGCCACGCCCACACAGTCGTCTGGATGCAGAGCGCCGTCCCGGCCGGATTCAGCGGCGCCACCTACGACGCCTCTGGCTTTTGCTTCTGCGAGGCGGCCACGAGTGCCGTGGTCAAGAGCCATGCGCGCCGCCTCGACATCGGTCGCCGGACGCCGGCCGCGACGCATCGGCCGCGTATGCCGGAGGCTATTGGAAGCCGAGCCGGCGGCTCGAGCACGTTTGTTCGACGCACCGGCCCCCGCCGCTTCTGCCCGACGCCGCCGACGCCCTCTTCCGAGAGGCCAAGGCCTTTAGCGACCCTGCCGACGCGGCCGTTGTGAGCCGCGTGTACCGCACGTTTTTTGGCGCCGTGTCGGTCAGCGCGACGAGCCTCTCGTTCAGCACGTTGGCCTGGACGGCGGCAGAGGCGACGGCGCTCAGCGCGGCGCTACCCCATTTCACGGCCCTCACGAGCCTCGATGTGGCGCACAATCCCATCGGCCCGGAGGGAGCCGTCGCGCTCGCGACGGCGCTCGAGGAGTTGCCGCGGCTGCGCTCCCTCGACCTATCCGAGACGGGTATGGGGGCTGTTGGCGTCGAGGCGATCGCGCGCGCGCTCGAGACGACGCCCTCATTGACGGAACTCAACCTGTCCATGTGTGTGGATGACGCCAACCTGGCGGATGGCCCCTGATGACCTCTGATGACCTCTGATGACCTCTGATGACCTCTGATGACCTCTCTCATCAGGTCTGTGGATGACGCCAACCTGGTGGATGGACCCGCGGTCGCCTCGGCCGTGGCGGCCGCTCTCGCGCGTTGCTCGAGCCTCACTTGCCTTCGACTGAGCTCGAACAATCTCGGCGACGGCGAGAGCGGCTACCTGCCGGCGAGCGCGGTGGAGGGTGGCCCTATCGAGGTCGGCGCGCGCGTCGCCCATTTGGGGCGCGCCGTAGTAGTCACGCACTGGGATGGCACCGAAGTCAAGGTGTGTCCGCTCGCACCCGATCTGAGCGGTCTCGATGCTCTCGCGCGCGCCATGCTCGCGTCGAGATCTCTCACCTCGATCGATCTCGCCGAGAATCAGATTGGATCTGGCGGCGCCGCCCTGCTGGCCGAATGCCTTCGGCAGGCGTGCGACGAGGCGAGTCAGGCGGCGGCTGAGGCGGGAGCGTCGTCTCGGGCGGCGGCTGAGGCGGGAGCGTCGTCTCGGGCGGCGGCTGAGGCGGGAGCGTCGTCTCGGGCGCCGCCACTGCGACTGCGGCGGGTGGACGTGCGCGAGAACTATCTGGACGAGGCGCGCGCGCCGGACGCGCACGGTCTGCTCCGCACGACGCACGACGAGCAGGCGGTGGCGGCACTCCGGGACGCGGGCGAGGCGGCGCAGCTGGAGCTCCTGATCTAGAGCCTGGCGAGGAGGCCACTCCTTATGTACACGCAGTGTAGAAGAAACGCTCGAGGAGTGCGGGGCAACATCTAGATGAAAAAGGGCAACGGAGAGGACATTTCCAGAGTTTTGCGCTCAGCTCATTGTGAACAGTTACAGTATTACACAGATTAGGAATTTATCATCACACATGGACAGTTCATCACTCACTGAGAGACTGAGTCATGTTCATCACTCCAACTTTTCAAAGATTGCGTGAGTTCATTATGTGCAAATGTGCTGACCGATTTTCCTTCTAAAGGAATCTGGCGAGGGTCGGGGGGATACCAGCTTGCAGCTAGAGGCTTGACGAATCTGGGTCCCGCCGATTCAAATTCACAGTTCAGTGTGGTGCTGGTCGACATGTTCAAGGTGCCGGAACTGGTGTCGGCACCGTTCAGGGGCCCAGTGCTGCGGCTCGGACGGCGCTGCTGGTTGCAAGCCGAGCCCATTCGCTCATCTCCTCCCGCCTCAGTGGATGAGTCACTTTCACCTGCGCAATGGTGGAGCTCGTGCCGCGCGACCCGTTTGAATGGGAGCGAGATTTACTGCTTGAGGAAGAAGGGCTTCCGGCCGCACCACCTGGTCCTCGGCTCGGCTGCACAGAGCATGGGTATGATCAATGGCTTCCTTTCGTCGTGGTCGCAAACTCAGGGAGGAAGCAACGCCGAGGTCACCGGGCTGATTTCGAGTGCTCGGCAAACGGCGATGGACAAGCTGATGGCAGAGGCCGTGGCACGCGGCGGGGCGGGCGTCGTAGGGACGAGCCTGCAACTCGTGCACAAGGCATCGCACTTCGAGGTCGTGGCAATCGGCAGCACCGTGGTCGCGCTCGAAGATCATGAGAAGTGTCCACCCGTGCCAATCGAGAGGGCGTCTCCACCGACCGAGAGGGCGTCTCCACCGACCGAGGGGGCATCTCCACGAGTCCATTCCGACTGGCTCTCCGTTGATGAGGAGACTCATCATCCTAAGGTGGCTCCGCCGCCCACTCTGTTCGTGGCTGGCTGCTCTGGCGAGCAGTTCTACTGCTTGCTGGAGTGCGGCTTCACGCCCAAGACGGTGGTCTTTGGCAACGACGCCTATTCCCGAGGGCTGGGAGGCTTCTTTCGCTCCGCCGTTGCGAGCACAATCTCGTCCGGGGAGGTGCCAGCCATCTCGGACGTCTTCAATCGAGCTCGCAATGCCGCGCTCTACCGCCTGTGCGTCGAGGCGCACGAGCAAGGGTGCCCCTTCGTGTCGGGCGTGCAGATGCAGGCGTCCAACTGGTCCTTTCTCCAGGAGGTTGCCGTGCGCGGCACGGCATGCACCCACTCAGACCTACGGCCTCCGGCGTCGCCCGAGGACGTCAAGACCTCCTCATTGCCGGAAGCGGATCTGTGGGCCTGCATGGACTGTGGGATGCTGCCCGTCGGAGTGGTCACACGCACGAGCGTCTTCAACGTGGGCTTCGGAGGCATGCTCAAATCTTGGGGGCAAGAGATGCGCGGTGGCGAGATCACCAGATACAATGAGGTGCTCGAGGCGGCGCGTGCACACGTCATGGACGGGATCTACCAAGACGCCCTGGCGCTCGGCGCGGACGAGATCATCGGACTGGAGCTCGACATCGTCGAGGTCGCGAACGGGCTGGTTGAGTTCCACGCTTACGGCACGGCGGTGCGAAGCGACCTGAAAGTGTACAAGCCCGAGGGCTCCACCCAACTGCCGGCGCAGGCGCTCCATGTCAGCCGACAAGCCTTCACCGAGGTCTTCGGACGGCGCGGAGTCGGCGCCTCGCCGAGCGGTGAAGGCGACGGACAGGCCTCGATCGCGTCGGCAAGCGCCGAGCAGGCAAACGCCGGCTACAGCGCCATCAACCTCGGATTGAACCTCCTCAACAGTTTCGTCAAGCCCCGCGAGAAATGAGATCTGCCACGGGCGACTGTCTTTCTCATTTATCGCGGTCCGGTGTGTCTGTTCTCAGCTGGGTGTCGTGTCGCAACACTTCACAATGTGAAGTTCACTAGAAGGCGGCCATGTCTTCACAGCAAAAAAGTTTCTGCCTCAATTCGACATCCGGCCACACAATGCCGGAATGCC
The DNA here is from genome assembly GCA_001275005.1 of Chrysochromulina tobinii. Taxonomy (NCBI): domain Eukaryota; phylum Haptophyta; order Prymnesiales; family Chrysochromulinaceae; genus Chrysochromulina; species Chrysochromulina tobinii. The sequence continues at coordinate 35,205 of JWZX01003171.1, read as the reverse complement.
GCCAGCACTCAAGAAGCCTGCCAAGCAGCTCAACAAGAACACGAAACCGCTGCCGTCGCATTTGATCCAGATCGATCCCAAGGCCGACCTGAGTGTGGGCGAGCAGCTCCAGGTGCAGCTCCATGCCAACGCTCTCACGGTCATGGACCTGTTCAAGGAGTGGGACGCGGACAAGAGCGCGTCCGTCACCCGCGATGAGTTCCACGCCGGCATCAGGGCGATGGGCTTCTCGGCGCCGACGGCGGCGATCGATTCTGTCTTCGACGCGTTCGACGCGGACCGCAGCGGCGATGTCGATTTCAGTGAGCTCAAGCACGCGCTGACACGGTCGCCAGCTGATGTTGAGCGCGAGCTGCGCCAGAAGAATGCGGAGATGAAGGCCAAGCTGAAGGATGCGAAGGCAAAGACCGACATCAAAGGTCAGGACATCCGCCACGACGCGCCCGTCCGAGGCTTTGTCGAGAAAGGCGGCGCCGTTGTGGTCACCAAGGTTGTGGACGACCCTTCAGCTGAGGTGGTGCGAGCTTGCCTGTCGACGGAGGTGGCGGCGCTGGAGGCGAAGCTCGCGGCGGCGCTCGCACGAGCGGCGGCGGCGGAGGCGACGGCCGCGAAGACGACGGAAGGTGCCCTGTTTCATCCGACGCCCCCCCGGGTGCCTCTGAAGAGGATGGCCACTTGGCACGACAAGCATGTCGACGATGTACAATCGGAAGAGGACCTTTTGCAAGCGACGGCGGCGCATTGGATTGCCAAGCTGGACGAGGAGCGGGCGGCCGAGAGCGCGGCCAAGGCGATGGCAGTCGTCGCGCACGAGGCTGAGGCGAGGCAGCACGCTGCGGAGGAGGCGCTGGCGGCGATGGAGAAACGCATGGCGACAAAGGAGGCGGAGCTTGTTGCACGGATCACGAAACAGGAGGCGGAGTTCGCAGCGGCGCTTCGGGCGGCGAAGAAGGGGAAAGAGGACAGCGCGTTCTCGACCGGTGCGAGCAGCAGCGAGTACAAGCCAACACTCGCAGCCAAGGTCGCCACCAATCGGGTGGCCCAGGCGAAGGCCACCGACCGCGAGGCCGAGATAGCGAGATTGCGCGCGGAGAATGTGGAGAAGCAGAGGCTCATTGAGGAGCTCAAGGCACAGCTGGCGCGGCAGCACGCCGAATACAAGTCGAAATCGGGCGGTGTGCCGGCGAGTGCAGAGGTCCTGCAGCGGATGAGTGCGATGGAGGCACAGATGGCCGAAGCAAAGGCGGCAGCCCAGAAGGCAGAGTCGAAGCTCGCGGCGGCATCCCATCAGCTGACCGAGGCCGCCGCTGCACGCGCCGAGAGGGCGGACGCCGATCGGAGGCTGGCCGAGATGGCCAAGCTCCTCGCCGAGATGAAGCGCAAGGCGGACGAAGCGAGAGCGAGGATGGAGGTGGCGGAGGCGGAGCTGAAGCGCAAGGCTTCTGCGCTGGCGGTTGCGGAGGCGCAAAAGGCAGCCGCGGCCCGTGAGCTAGGGCAGGCGGCGCTGGCGGCGGCCATGTCGTCCTCGCCCAAGAAAGGCAAGAAGCCGAGCTCGGTCCGGTTTCGTCAAGATGACGACGACGACGACGACGCCTCGTCCTTCCGGTACGAGTCGCCGGTCGGGAAGGGCGCCACCCCGAAGACGCCGGGGTCCGGACGGTCGACTGCATCGCCTTCCCGGCGATGGGTCGATCTTGATGAGGCCGATGATGCGTACCTGCGTGCACGCGGCAGCCCGGCGCGGGCGCGAGCCCGCAAGCCGAGGGGGAGCAAGACGCGCCGTGCCGAGCTCGCTCTCGCCAAGGAGGAGGATTCGCTTGTCAACCGGCTGCTGCACTCGGGAGCACTCGTGCCTGTAAATCGATGGGACTTGGTCTCGTCGGAGGCGCCACCCTCACCCGAGGCTGCCAGAAGGCTAGGCTGGACCCGCTGATCCATGTATTGCCCGCTTATCCTACGCTGAACCACGTGCCGCGCGCTGCTGGCCGCTTATACTACGCTGAGCCATGTAAAATGCCACGCGCTGCTGGCCGACCACGTGCGAGAGATGATCCGAGACGGCGCGATTGTGACGGCGCAATTGTGAGCGACGAAGCAGACATGCCGACTCTCCGCGTGCCCGGATGTGCAGCCCTCGACGCCGCAGCAGCATTTGAAAGATACGATGCGTGGCGTATCGACGGTACGGTATGGAATCCGGACCGTCGATACGGTTCCAACGCGATCGGAATTCGAACCACAGCGGACCGCGACACATCATGAGTAAAAAATCCATCCTGTATACGTGTATCCGCTCGCTCCTAGGAAAGTTTGCTTTTTTTGGTGACCGGGCCACACCTATACACGCACGCACCCAAGGGTCAGCATGCCTTCCCAAAGCGATGGGCGTGTACTACGCAGTGTACAGTCTGCAGTGATGCACACTAACAAGACCCCCCTTAGTAAGAAGCACCGCTCAGGATGAGAGCGACCTGCTTGTGGCCATTATTGGCAGCCAACATCAAGGCGGTCACGCCGGTGTTGCTCTGAGCGCTCACGACGGCGCCCGCCTCGAGCAGGACGAGAAGGCAGGGCTCGTGGCCATGATGGGCAGCAAGCATCAAGGCTGTGACGCCGTCGGGCTGTGCCTTATTTGGGTCCGCCTTTGCCTCGAGCAGGGCGAGAGCACAACGCTCGTGGCCATCATGGGCAGCAAACATGAGCGCCGTCCAACCGTCTTCCTCGGTTTCGTCAACGGCTGCCCCCGCCTTGAGGAAGACATGAGCAACCTGCTCGTGGCCACTTTGGGCAGCGAACATCAAGGCGGTCCATCCGGCGTTGTCCTGAGCGTTCACGGCTGCGCCCGACTCGAGCAGGACGAGAGCAACCTGCTCGTGGCCACCTTGGGCAGCAAACATGAGCGCCGTCCAACCGTTTTCCTCGGTTTTGTCAACGGCCGCCCCCGCCTTGAGCAGGACGAGAGCAACCTGCTCGTGGCCATTTTGGGCAGCTGCCATCAAGGCGGTCCATCCGTCGGGCAAAGCCTTATTTGGGTCCGCCTTTGCCTCGAGCAGGACGAGAGCAACCTGCTCCTGGCCCTTTTGGGCAGCAAACATGAGCGCCGTCCAACCGTCTTCCTCGGTTTCGTCAACGGCTGCCCCCGCCTTGAGCAGGACATGAGCAACCTGCTCGTGGCCATTTTGGGCAGCGAGCATCAAGGCTGTCACGCCGGCGTTGTTCTGAGCGTTCACGGCGGCGCCCGCCTCGAGCAGGACGAGAAGGCAGGGCTCGTGGCCGTTTCGGGCAGCGAGCATCAAGGCGGTCGAGCCGTTCGACTTTGCCATATTTGGGTCGGCCTTCGCCTCGAGCAGGACGAGAAGGCAGGGCTCGTGGCCGTTTTGGGCAGCATTCATCAAGGCAGTCCAGCCTTTGTCGCTGGCTGCGTCAACTGCCGCCCCCGCCTTTAGCAGATTGCGAAGTTGATGGACGTCTCCTCTACGAGCAGCCTTCCTCAAGGCCGCCGCTTTCTTGGCCGCCGCCTTCTCAGCCGCCGCCTTCTCAGCCGCCACCTTCTCGGCCGCAACCTTCTCTGGCGCTGCCTGCTCCTCCTCCTTCCGCCTCAGCTCCCACTCGTCCGCCTTGTCACCCGTGAGAGTGCCCGAGGCGACCATCACACGGATCATATTCTTGACGTGCATTGCCGGCAGCAGCTTCTTGCCCATCGGCAAGTTCGTCAACGGGCTCTTGCCCTGCTGCTTGAGCCACTCCTCGATGGCCGATCGCTCGTACACCTTCCCGTCCTTGGCGATGACCGGGTCGAAGGGCAGCGAAAAAGTGATGGGGCAGACGAGCTCGGCAAAGGCCTCCTCGATGGCGCTCTTGTGCCGGCGCAGCTCCTGTGCCTTCTCGTCCTCGGCCTCAGCAGCGCGGCTGCGGCTGCTGCCGCCGCCCCAAGAGGTGCCCCCCTCAGGTTGAGGCAGAGCTCGGCGACCGGGGCCATGATGCCGAGGTGGACGTCGTCGGGGTGCTCCTTCGTGAGCCACCGATAGGACAGCGCGACGAAGAGCACGCCAAAGTCGTCGCCCAGCGCCAGCGCGACCCTTCGCAGCTCCGCCGGCGGGCTTCTTCTTAACCTGCTGCTGCAGGAGCAGCTGGTGCGCGGGCTTGACGATGCGGCCGCCGTGAGGCGTGATCATTCGCGTGGTCGCCGCGAACTGCTTCGTCTTCGCCTTGGCTGCCTTTGCCATCGCGGGCGGGCGTCAGCGCGCCGGAAGCGTGTGTGCTGTGGCTCGCGCGAGTTCCCGTCACGCGTGAACGTTAACACGACAGACGCGACAGCCGGTGCTACGGCACTGTTACTGCCCGCTCAGAATACACACACCTTACATGACCCGTGAACGTTAACACGACAGACGCGAGAATTAACTCGACAATACGACAACACGTGTGCGGAATTTCACTGTGCTGCTGCTGTGATCCACGCATCCGTATATACGCCGGTCCGGTGTCTTGGGTGTCGAATTATAACCATTGGCTGTGAAACACAAACGCACGCACTCTCCGGACCCCCATGCACGGTTGGGCAGAAATGCAACACGGCGCACCTCGTATCGATCTGTAGAGATTGATGCCCATTTTATAGCGCGATTTGGTGAGCACTTTTATTTATTTTTCGTCATGAGAGATGCGCATCCATCCATGGTTTTCCTTCTTCTCTGGACCCTCCACCTGGTGCCAAGCAGAAGCCTAACCACAGGATTCGTCTCAGCACCCAGCAGCGATGGGATTCGCATCATGCGAGCCGAGCCGGGCGATTATCTCACATGCAGGCGTCTATCACAGCTCGCGGTGGAGGCCTTCTACGGCGAGCACAGCTGGACGCACGGCCCAGCGATGTACGTACAGCGCGGCATCATCGAATCGGACGTGCTCCTCGATCTGGCAGCGCGCTTGCGCTACTACGAAGAGGCGCGCTGCCGCGAGCTCACGCACGTCGGAGCAGTCTACGTGGCTCAAGTTGAGGCCACGGGCGCGCTACTCGGCTTTGCCGACGTGGGGCTCTCGTTGTACGACCGCCAGAAGGATAGCTTCAGCCTCCCGAAGCGGCCTGAGGGTGACTCACGCGTTGTGGCCTCGAATTCGCACGAGCTGCGACCGTACTTGTCAAACCTCGCCGTCGACGCGTCGCAGCGGCGCAGTGGCATCGGGCAGCGGCTGGTGGCAGCATGCGAAGCGGAGGCGGCGAGCTGGACGCAGAGCAGCCGCGCCTGGAAGGAGCAGTGCAGCAGCGGCGGTGACGGCGGTGACGGCGGTGACGGCGGCAGCGGCAGCAGCAGCAGGGAGAGTCCCTGCGTTTGGCTCGAGGTGTCGATGAGTAACACCGGCGCATTTGACTTCTACCAGGTATGACGATGCCCCTGACTGCCATTGAGTGCCTCAGATGTCCCATTATGTCCTGTCACTCTGACTGTCGCACTGCCTATCGCGCTGACTGCTGCGTGCGTCACTTGTGCCAGCGCCTGGGATACGAAACGGCCGGGATCACTCTCGGCCGTGAAATTGTACGTAAGCGCTGGTCTCTCGAACTAGAAACGGTTAGCCGGCGGCTGATGAGGAAGCCCATTGAGCCACTGCCGAGGGGGCCTGCCGACAATGCTGCGCTGAGCGGGCAGGTCGTACCGACAGCGGCGAGGGCGGTCGCGCCTGTGTGCTCAATTGATTCACGAGACGTTTGATTTCGAATTTCGTGTATCGGATCAGCGAGCTGTGTGGTGTGTGTACGCTGTACTGTACGCACCGATGCCCCCCGGCACCGGTTGATTGACTCTGTCGAAAAAGAAATTCTCTGCCTAGAGGATTTCTTGGGCCTGCAAACGTATTTTGGGGGCGCGCCACACTCGACCCTGAGCCGGCTTTGTTCGCACTACGCGTTACTTTCACGACAACCTGGCTGTACGTGAGAAAACCAAGTGTTCACACGAGTCAACTGCCTGACTTCACAAACTGCGCATGCGTTTCACACCTTTTTCACAGTTCGCGGCAAAAGGATGGATCCCGACGCGATCGCAGGGCTCCGCTCAATCGTGGGCGAGTCTGTAAGCCGGACTGACCTTGAGGCGCTCCTCCGTGGAGCGGGCATGGACGTCGAAACAGCGGCCAACCATTACTTCGACGGTGCCACGCTGATGGGCGCAGAGCCTGCGGCTGCCGCGGCCGCTGTTCTTCCTGCTGCCCCAGCTCCTGCTACGGCTCCCGCAGCAGCTCCTTCCAAAGCAGCTGCTGTCACTCCGTTTTCACTTGCTGCCTCTCATGCCACGCCGCTCTCCGTAGCCAGCAACACGCCACCCGCCTCTGGCTTCCGCAGCGCCGCCGACGTCCTCCGTGACGAAGGCCGGCAGCAGCTCATCTCGCCGATGACGACGATCTCGACGAGCGCCGGCTCGTCACCGCTGCCAACTGCGCCGCCCGCGCCATCCATCGCGCCATCGTCTGCGCTTTCAACACCCAGCGCGCCCTGGTCCACGCTTCCTGCCGCCGCCACTTCCGCTGCCGCTCCCTCGAGCACCTCGAGCACTTCCATCGCAGTTCCGGCCGCCGCTGAGCCGCATGCGAAGTGCGGCACCATCCACGTGGGCACGGCGGGCTTTGCTGACGTCACCGCCAGCTGGGCTGGCGCCTTCTTCCCCCCGGGCGCCAAGGGGAAGCCAGCCTCGACCGCGCTTGATTTTCTTCAAGAGTATTTCGATGTGTGTGAGGTGCGCCGCGCCCACCGGTTTGCTACCGAGTGAGACGGAGAGCGAGTGCGACTGATGGTGTCTCCGAGTGCCGCGGACTGCAGGTGAATGGGACCAACCATGCAATGCCTTCGGAGACTTCGATCGCGCTGTGGCGGTCACGCGCGGCCCCAGGCTTTGCTCTCTGCCTCAAGATGGTTGCCACAGTGACGCACCGGCGCGACGGGCAGCCGGGCTGTGACGAGGCGCGGCGCGAGCTCGCCACCTTTTTGGCCCGTGCTGCCGGGCTCGGCGAGGCCCTCGGCCCTATCTTATTCCAGTTCCCACGCTCGATCACGTGCGACCTTGGTCTTGTGCGCGCGCTGGCGGAGGTCATCGCGGCCAGTCCCATCCCAAATGCCCGCATAGCCTTTGAGGTTCGTCACCGCTCGTGGTTCGCCTTTGCGACGAACGGAGTGCTCGAGCTGCTGCATGAGCTGCGCTGGTGCTTGGTTGAGCATCCCAACACGCTCGACCGCTCCACGACGGTTGACAAGTCCGGTGATCTCAACGGCAAGCGCTATGAGCTCGAGCCACTTCGTGGCGCCGAGTGGCCTCTCACATGTGACTGGGCGTATGTGCGCCTGCATGGCGACAATGACGAGCACACGTACACGTACTCGGACGGTGAGCTGGCGACGCTCGCGACGGCGCTTCACGGCTACCGGCAGCGCGCCGTCCGCACGTACGTATTCTTCCTCAACTGCGATCAGAATGCGGCGATGCCTCACAACGCGCGCAAGCTCAAGCAGCTCGTGCATGCACTCGCAGGGGAACCGTTGCCACGTGCCCCCAAGGCCGCCGCCAGAGGCATCGGTGCCTTCTTTGCTCCCAAGCGCGCCACGGCGAACGATGAGGGGTTGGCTGACGGCCGCGACGGCGCAGGGCCGGAGCGGAAGCAGCCACGCCGAAGCGGGTGAGCGCGACTATGGCTCCCCTCCGCATCGGGTACATGTACCACGGCTCCACGACTTGCACGTACACGGTGCAGCCGTGCGCGGACGCGCCGCTTTATAGGCGGAGATGCGCGCGTGGGCGGTGGGACTGCACGACGACGAGGTGCCGACCTATTCGCGCGTGTGTAATCGTCAAATACAACGGTCGTGATATGTGAAGAGATCGTCGTGCCACTAGGGGCTAACGCGGGCATACCGCTTACCGGTCGGTAAATCTTTCTGCTGCCTCTCTCTCCACCCCTGCACAAGATGTCAAGACGAGACGTGAACCATCCCCGTCGAGGTATCACGTATGCACGCATCATGATTCACGTGACATCATGCTCGCGCTTTCATGCTCGTGCTCGGACGGGCTCGGCTCTTGTTGTGCTCTCCCCTCGTCTTCCGTCACGTAGCGGACTGAGGTTACTAAGTGAAGTCTTCATCCGGATCGGGCTTCGCCGCAATGGCCGCCGCCATATCGGCCGCCGCATTTGCTTCTTTCTTCGTGGTTTTGACCCTCTCGGCGCGCAGCCCCTGCATCTTCATCCAGCGGAAGAGAGCAGCGAGCGGCGCCGAGCTCATCATCGCCTCGCGCGTCGTAACGTCACCGAGCGCATTCTTGACCTTCTTCCAGCGCGCTGTCGAGACGGCGGTAAGGTCAAAATCGGAGAGCGCCTTGAGGATGGCATGGGCATCAAGCGCGTTTCGGAGCCCTCCGGTCCCCGTCCAGCTGGACAGCGCGTCATGATTCAATTTTGGAAGCGCTCCGCGGCCGGGGGCTCCTTCGAGCAGGATCACGGCAGCCGTCAAGATCTTTGCAACGGCTTCTGGAGGCTGTCTGTACCTTTTAATTTCGGCCAACTTCTCGACATTGACCATGGCCCGCATGTCGGCGTCCACAATAGGAAATAGACGATCGAAGAACAGCCGCGCCCAGTACTCGGCCTCCGCCTGCTCCTCATCCGGATTGATGGCCAGCTCGGCGTGCGCGAGCCCGTCGATGATCTCCGTCGCCACACTGAGCACGTCGGAAAGCTGTGCGACTACCGCCTCGCGTTCGCTCTTGGTATCGCCTGCATTGACCAGGTCGATGTCAAGGCACACGTCGAGAATAGCGTCCCTGGTCCGCGTCTCCTTGGGCACTAGCGCCACCCTCGAGATGCCAGCCTGTAGGACAGGCGGTAGGAATGCTTTTTTGTTGCCAAGAGGCGTGTGCTGCACGGTAGCAGGGCACCCGGTCAAGTACTTCACCGCTCCGGCTACTGTGTCGCCAACAGCAGCGAGTGCCATTTCCGTCAATCTCACCAGCTCTTGAGGCAAGCGTTCGTTCTTGTCACGCAGAGCTGGCCGTGAGCAGATCGATGTACTGCAGCTCACGACCAGGAGGGCGCCCTTCACCTTGGTCGTACGCACGCCGAGGGCTGTCAGAGGAGGAAAACACACCTCCGCCTCGCCAGGGTACTCACTGAGCCACGCAATCTCGGCACCTCGGTCCAGAAGCCCTTGCTCAATCTCGAGCAGCAGAGAGCCCGGCGCGGACGACGCATATTCCTCGGCAACGTGCTGGTTCGTCGTGGTACTCATGAAACCCAGCTCGACGCCCCCGCGCGCACAATACTTGTCCTCGACGCGGAAGGGCTTGGGCAGCTTGCCAGCGAGGCCGCGGTACACCTTCTGCACCTTCTGCAGCATGCTCAGTTTGACGAGGGCCAGGTTGATTGTGTGGATGGTTGCGGCATAGCTGTTGCCCTGGCAAAGGCGCTCGTAGGCGATCTGAAAGAATTGCGGCGAGTCCGGTAGGATGCCTCGAAGGCAGCCATTGTACTTCATGTACAGAGGGCCCGTGTAGAGTCGAGCAGCACAGAATTCCTCGAGATTCAGTGGTGAGGAGCCAGCCTCTTCAAGCTGCGTATTTATGTTGGCGCGCACCTCTCGAAAGGATCGTACAGAATTGGCCTGGCGGCACGGTCGACCAGCAGCCTTGAGCTTCGTGTCGACTGGCCACTGATCGATTCCCAGGCTATTGAGTCGGGTGCCGCTGGGATCTATTACAAAGTAGAACTCATAGCGGCTCGTGGTGACAGTGCCGTAATTGTACACCTCGAACGGCGTATCGCTGTCCAAGCGCTTGGTGTGCTCCGCCTCCATGCCGGACAAGACCTGATCGGGCGGCGGTACGTCCGCGCCCAAAAGCACCTTGAGACCTCCGCGAAAGTCATCGAGTGTGCCGTACTTGAGTTCGAAGCCTGCCGGGTTATTCTCGATGTAACGGTCAAGGATCACCGGCACCCCGTCCTTGTTCAAGGTCAGATTGGCCTGCAGCAGCTGCTCCTGCGTCTTGTAGAGCTCCTCCGCGAGCCGCCGCCTCTCGCGCTCTTTCTCTTTTTCGAGCTTGAGCAACTTGGCCTTGGCCTCCGCCTCCTTGCGCTCCGACTCCTCCTTTGCCTCGCGCTCTCTTCGCTCCTTCTCCGCCTGCACGGCAAGCATCTGCTCTTCGAGCTTTTGCTGCTGCTTCCTGAGCACCTGCTTTTGTTTCTCCGCCTCCGCCTTCAAGGTGGCCGCCTGCTCCTCGAGCTCTCGCGACTTCTGTGCGGCGTCCGCATTGTGCTGCGCCTCTGCGGCGGCGGCGGCGGCGGCGGCGGCAGCGGCGCTCACTTCAGCACGTTTCTGCTGAGTAGCCGCTTCTTCAACACGTTTCTTGGCAGCTGCCACTTCTTCAGAAAGTTTAGCCAGCGCAGCCTGGGTAGCCTGGGCAACCTGGGCAGCCTGTGCTTCAGCTGCCGCCTCGAGTTTGGCGACTTTTTCGTTCATGGCATCTCTCTCGGCCGCGAAACTGTCCATCTGTTTCTGATTTTCGGCGACGGCCGCAGCGGCGGCCGCAGCTAATTCAGCCGCCTCTTGGATGGCCCTTTGAGTCACCTCCTTGGCGTCCCGCTCGGCGCGTGCGATAGCCCCATCGGCGGCTGAAGAGGCCGCGGCCGCGGAGGCGGCCGCGGCAAAGTCAGCCGTCTCTTGAGCTACCCGTATAGCCGCCTCCTTGGCCGCCAACTCGACGCGTTCTTTAGCCTCATCGAGCTTCGTGTTCCGATTGAGAAAGCCGAAAAATCCTGGTGCGTTTATGAAGACATTGGCGAAATCGCCGCCGCTCGCCGTCTGCTTCTGCACAACTGCAACAAACTCCTCAAAATTAATCTCACCATCATCATCACGGTCAGCATCTGACATCATCTTTGCGATTTCCTCCGGTGTCTTTTTGGCATCGATCTCCGTGAGCATTGCTGACATCTCCGCCGTGGACACACGCCCCGATGCATTGGCGTCGAACTTGTCGAACACAAGCCTGAGCAACTCACGATCGATCGTCGCCATCAGTGGCGGACGTAGGGGCTTGGAATCGGGGTCTTCGTCTTTGCCGTCGATGCGATCAACGTTGTCAAAGGCGTGTCCATGTTTGCCAGAAGACACGTCATCAACATTAGGGATGCGTACAACATGTGCTGCGGTGTGCGGCTTGGCGCGTGCAACCACGCCTGCACCGTTGAGCAACAGTTCAGCAATTGCTTGTATCACCGTCTTATGGCCGATGAGTGAGACGAGCAGCTTCATCGCACGCTCGGCGGGCATCGCGCCGAGAGCCGTGACAAAGTGATACTCGAGACCGGGGGTCAAGGGGCGGCTCAGCTTCTGCACCTCTTCTTGGAGCAGAGCCTGCAAGCCAGAAGACAGCACGCGGTGCGGCTGGAGGGCGTCCAGCCATGCATCTAGGGTCCAATCCATGAAGTCGTCGTCGTCGCCGTCAATGCCATCAGCACAAGCCGAAGCACCCTGCAACGCCTCGACAACGGCGTCGGCCAACGTTCTGTTTTCCTTTTTCGACAACGTCACAGATTTCCGCCGCTTCATTTTTTGAAGTCGGAGATGGGCCTCGAAGTCGACCTCCTCGACTGACGATACGCGTGCCGGTTCGGCTGACGACACGCTTGCCGATTCGGCTGACGACTCGACTGCAGGCTTCGGGATGTCCTCTTCGCTGCTTCTTCTCTTCTTCCTGACACGAAGCTTTGAGCTTGTGACTCGCCGCTTCGACTCTCGAGCTCGGAGCAGGGCCTCGAAGCCAGCCTCGACGGACGACACATTTGGCGTGCTCGATGGAACCCTCCGCTCAGGATCCTCGATTGTCAGGCGCACCTCGCCGTTTGCGATGGACGCCTCGAGCGCTTCCATATTCGTTGGGCCAGCGCCGACAGCCGGTCGGCCATTTACCTCGAGAATACGCATGCGCGGAAGCAGCCGGGGCTCAGCGCGCGAGATGATGCTGTTCTCGGTCACCTGAACAATCCTGGGCGCCTCTGCTGCCTTGCCTCCGAGAACCAGTCCAAGCGATTTCGCGCCCTGTGGGTTGCGAAGCACCACTTGGAATATTGTGGGCTCGCGGGGTGCTACCGGTATGCCGGTTTCGGCCTGCTTTCGCAGCCGTGCGAATCGATCGCTCTTCTCTTCCAGTCGTGCAACGGCCCTTTTGCGCAGCTCGACCATCTTGAAGATGGGGAACCAATCAATGTCCGCGCCTTTAACAAGGCTTTCTTCTCCCTCCACCTCCAGCTCGACAATGCCAACTGCAGCTCTCAGGAGTTGGCTGGCCTCGTACGGACCGTTCACTGCTATTCCGTTAATGGACAAGATGCGCATGCCCACGGCTAGCCGAGGTCGCGCTCGCACGGCTGGCGAGTCCTCCGACACGCCGATAATGGTGGGAGGCTCGTAAGAATTGCCCTGAAGCAAGATCCCTATCGGGGAGCTGTCCTTGAAGAGCTTGATCGGGAACGCAATTGTCGATGATGAATTCTTGGCGTCCACAGCCTGTTCGACGGGGCCCACCCGTGCGGACCATCCGGCACCCATGCAGTCCCGCGGGCGTGCGACACGACGGGCACAACGTGCATTCTCCAGGAGAAGTAAAACGACGGCCCCTCACACCGCACTTGTGACTTGTCACTTTCCCAAAAAGGAAAGCTGCTGCTGCTGCTGTTTAACACAACGCGCGCGATCTCCGGACCCCTAAAAGGAAATTGGGGCGCGCGCGGCGTGGAGCGCGCTGACCAGACTGACTTACCGAAATCTATCCGACCCGTTCCTACAGTACCCGATTGTATGACCCAAGAAGAAGTCATCGTCGACGCGTGCAGGGTTGGCGCGTGCAGAGATGCTATAGATCATCCCCTCGAGCATGTTGGCCTCTCGCAGAGATGTTTCGTCGCACTTCTTGAACTTCTTAGAGTCAAGCTGTTCGAGCTCCACCGTGTAGATTTGCTGCACGGCATCGTACGCTTTGACATACGCGAGAGTCTCCTTTCCGTTGTTGCGTGTCACAAACACTCTGCTGGCGACCTGGGGAAGCGCTGGGGCGCTGTTAACGCATGGCCATGAGTCTTGTGTGTGTCTTCTAACGAGAAGGGGTCCTAGCAAAGTAAATTCCACGACATGCCAAGCACCAACATTTACATAGATCATGAAGTGTCTAAATGTATACCGCGCCTCATTGCCACGTCGCGTATCTCAAAATATCAATCCTCGCCGAGCTTGACCTTGGCCCAGGCACGGGCATCTCTTATGCTGAGATGCAGGACCACACTGCCGCTTGCACTGGACACCTCGTCAATGATGGTCCTGATGATACTTGTGACCATATGCTCCACGCAGCGGGCGAGGGGCTGCATAGGCTCGCCGCCCCAAGCAACTGCATGTGTGCTCTTGAAATCGACAAACTCGTCCAGGATCTCCTCGTCCAACTCTTTCTTCATGAGCATGAGCAGAAACATTCCCCCGTCGGAGCACTTCGCCTTCGAGAGCTCCTCGTCAGTTGGTAACGCCTTGACCAAGCTCAGCCTGCAAATCGCCTCCATGAATCCCTCGAACGGCAGGTGGTTTTCTTTGGTTTCGCCCTTCGTCATGCGTGCGTCGATCACGGCCATGCGGCTCATCACGAAGCTCAGCGTAACGTCCCGCTCGGAAACGTCCACTCCGATGAATCCGAGCGCCCTGATGAACTCTGACCACTCTGCGAGGCTGAGCAAGTTTTTGTGTCCAAATTCCGTGCCCGAGGCCACTGAAAACACGTTGCGCAGCGAGCTCTCGTACTTGCACAACACGTCATTCACGGTCGACTCATACGCGAGCTTGCGGAAGTCATTGTAGTCTCGAAAGATCCTCTTGTCGACGCGCGGCTCGATCAACTCGGCGAAGAGCTGCCGCACTGCCATCGAGATGTCGCGGATAGCTCCCGGCTTCACCCACCGATTGATCGCGACCTCAACGAGCAAGTATAGAAACTCGACTCGATTGAGAGCCTTGGCGTCCGAGTGTGTGACGGCCTTGCCTTGCACCTTTGCTTTGGCCTTCTCGTAGTTGACAGAGCGTGCATTCACGGCAATGAAGAGCGTGTCCATGTCCGACTTTTTGCAGAACTTGGAGCCGTCGACCACCAGCTTGAAGTCCTCAATAAACGCGCTCCACTGGTTGAGGGCGAGGGACGAGAGGCTGCCGCCGACTGCCGCGTAGTACTCGAAGAGTTGCACGATCCGGTCGTGGTAGTCCCACAGCACCGCCTTCGTCTCCGCCACCTCGTCCGAGATGCCATCCCCGTCGGCATCAACGCCGCCGCCATCGTCAAGCTTGTCGATAAGCTTCGAAAGGCCGAGCTCGCAGGCCTGCTTCCAGTCGACGTTGAACCGCTTCAGCTCCACCTCATCCGTGTCGAAGATGTCCTTTGAGTCGGCGAACGCGGCGCGCGGCTGCCAGATGAATTTTTGTTGGCGCGATTGTTCCGCAGGTTTGGGTGCCACTTTAGGTGGCTGCTCTGGTTGCTTCGGCGACGCAGTGGCTCTGCGTCGCAGAAGAATCATCGGGGGCTCTGAAGCAACATAACGGCTGGAGTAGACGTTGAAGTACGCGTGATCGTAGGCGAGCTGGAGCTGTGGCGCGCTGGTTGACTGGCGATCGATCATCGCACCGACGCGGCTGGCGTGATTGCCCCGCGCCGTCTGTCGAGAGTTGTAGAGTCGCCAGGCTGTGCGCATCCTCCCCTGCTGCTCCAGCTGCACCTTCGTCAATTGCTTGTGCGGCGTTGGCAGCAGCGGCATCCCAATATCATCACTCTGCATCTTTTTCAACGCCGCCTGCATCGACACTGAGACTTGGCGCTTTCTTCTGGTCGCCCTCCTTTTCAGCGCCACTGGTGTGCCACTTCCCTGGATGGCCATCTCCCTGGTTGGCACCTCAATTGGAACAATATCCATCCCGCGCCAGCCTTGACCATTGGCCCGAAGGGAGCTCGCTGCTAATGCCAGCGGTACTCGCTTCTTGGAAGAGCTGGTTGGCACACTAGTTGGCAGCCAGCTCGCTGCGTTGGCATGTGGCGGGCTCGGAGTGCTCCAATATGAAGCCAAGGCGGTTGCAGGCCTTGTTGGAGCGTGCGCAACGCTGTGGAGGTTTGGCATTGAAGCCGAAGCAGTCGAAGACAAGGCCAGGTCTGGTGCGGTCGCGGGTCTCAGTGCTAAGTTCGACCCCGGGTCAGATTGATGCGGCGGCAGAAAGTCGTCGGGCTCGCTCTCCTCCGGCACAAAGGCGCTGGAGAGACCGTCTGCCGTGTGGATGGCATCGAGGTACTGGTTTGAGAGAGAGCCATCGACGATCCTCGTTCCACCGTACAGGATTGTCACGAGCGTCGAGCCTCGTGCAATCCGTTCCTCGCGTGCCTTTTGTAGAGCGCGGGCCCTGTCCTCTTGAGGCAGCTCCCTGGATGCACTCGCTGCTCGCAACTGCGTGTGAATACGCATCGAGGAGGGGTGGTCGTTGATGGATCGCCGGACGTCGTCGATTGATGGCCTATTCGAGGACGGCCTGGTGAGCCGGACAGTGGCCACAGGGGCTTTGACAGCGACAGAGTTGTCTTCTACCGATGGCTGCCGTGACCTCGCGGCCGCTGCCGGATCATGAGCGGCCTCTGGCGCGAGCATGAATGACGTGCGTGCCCAGGGCGCAAAGGGCTCGCCATCATGCAGCTGGCGCAGCTCGGAGATGGCCTGGCGCATGCGCATTAGTTCCTGCTCCTTCGCCATCAGCTTCGCTCGAAGGCCTTCTACCTGCAAACAAGGCGGGAGCGCGGCGCGCGGCGCGCGCGTACGTTCTATTTGCGAGAACTCGACATCGTGAGAGTCGGACGGTTTCGAACCTTGCTGCTGCTGCTGTTCAACACAACGCGCACAACCTTTCGAACCTTGCTGCTGCTGTTCAACACAACGCGCACACTCTCCGGACTTCGAACCTTGTCTCTCACGAGGAAACGAGTGTAATGCCAGGGGAAATCTGAAAAAGGGGACTTTCAACTGTTTCACGTCTCGAGCACGCAGCGCGTTCATACGATACGGCTCACCGCATAGTTTTCAATGTGCTCAGTGCGACGCGGATTTCCCGCGTGTGTTAGAAATCACACAGACACACATTCACATTCATACAAACACCGCTTGTGTGAAAGTTAACGCGACACACGCGACAACCGGTGCTACGGCCCGTGTCGCGTTACGTTCACAGGACGTCCTGTGTTGGGCGCAGTCCTCCTGAACGCACTCCTCCCCGTTTTCCCCACAGGGGAGTCGGCCCGGCGCCGGCGCTCGGCGGGGGAGCCCCCATTCACAATGAGAAAAGAGGGGCTGTCCTGAACGCGATGGTACTCGGAGCTGCTTGGGTTCTTGACCGCCCCATGCGCAACGCATTCGTCTCCATTTGCGTGGTGCTGGGGATCACTCTATGCTCGATACTCGGCTTGCTCTCAGCGCAGGCGTCCGAGACTGCTGGCCCATCGCGTGGACTCGAGTGCCTAAAAGGCATGTCCGCCGGTGTTCTCGTGGCAGTGGCGTGGTTGCACCTGCTCAATGACGCACAGGAGCGGCTTGAAGGGCTGACGATGTATCCTGCCGCGAATGCTGCCATGCTTACAGGCTACCTGATGATGGCGACCGTCCAGGAACTCACGTGGCCCTGTCATCATGTCCCAAGCGTTGCTGGTTTACCGCTGTTGTCGAAAGGATCGGTGGCGGAGCTCGGCTCTCCGCAGCTCCTTCATACGTTCCACGTCTTAGAGGCGTCAATTTCGATCCATTCGGTGCTCGTCGGGCTCGGCTTTGGCTTGGGAGAGCTCGGCGCCCAGGAGCAATTCGTACTCGGCCTCGCGCTGAGCGTCCACCAATGCCTCGAAGGGCTCGCTATAGGCCTCCTCGGGATGAAGAGCGGCCTCCGTCGGTCCGCATGGCGCCGTACCTACCTTGTCTTCACCCTCTCGCTCCCGCTTGGGGTCGCGATTGGCTTCGCGGCGCGTCAGGTCTACGCCGGATTGGCCCACGATCTCACGTTCAGATGGTCTTCAGGACTGATGAATGGCTTAGCTGCAGGCACCCTCACCCACATCAGTATGCACATGGTGAGCGCGCATGCCGACGAGCCGCGGCCACCGGCGCTCATACACGATCTGAACTGCCGCAGTCTGACTGCTGGCCAGCAGTGCTGGCCGGCCGGGCGTGACGAGAAGGGGATGACGGATTGCTGCACCCAGGATCGAATGCTCGCGATGGGGAGATCGAATCTCACCGAGGGCTTGATGGGGAGATCGAATCTCACCGAGAGCACCCAGGATCGAATGCTCGCGATCATGCTCGACTCGTGCGACGCGAAGAGACTACCGCCCAGCCCTTGGCCCAGCCTGCCAGCACGCTGCATACCTTCGCTGCCTGTGCTTCGGATGATGAGCACCGGAGTGGGTGCCGCCCTCATGGCGTTGCTTGCGATCTGGGCGTAGATCACGTCGGGGCGCTGCGAGCGGCCGGACCCAACTCTCTACTACTCTGGGACGCCCGCCGCTTCGATCTCCCCATTCCACACGAGCATCGATCTCCATAGGATCATACACGTACCCCTACCCGCATGCATGAGACACGCGACCTTCGGTCAAATCGCCCATCGAATCCCACCGCACAAATGTAGTTAACCCTTTTAACTCCAAATAGTGTACGCGAGCGGGAACGCCTAAAGAACCCCCCACGCCACCCAGGCCCACAATGGCACAACGGTCAACGCATACTCGACTTACCGTATGGACGATGAGGCGAAGACGACGGAGCTCACACGACACGTGACCGGGACCGGGACCCGGCGTCGGTTCGGTTCGCGGTCGGGCGGGGTTCGGCGTTGACGGGAACGCCACGGTACGAGATTCCATCTGATCCAGCTTCCAGGAGTCATGAATCTGAATGCATCCACGCGACGGTTCACGCCCGGGTGGGCGAGTCGACGACAAATAAACTAACGGGTGCAACGGCTCAGCCACGTAGCACGGTCCGGCCGCCGAGCCGATGGCATCGAGTCGCCGGCGAGACGGCACACCCCACGGCAACCGAACGCACGCGTGAAGCCGAGACGGGAGGAGCGGCTTCGCACCATCTTAAGACGGGAGGAGCGGCTTCGCACCATCTTGATGGAGAGCGTAATCTCGATCGACGGCGGACTTCTGCCCTTGGGTGACGCCTACCCTGTACACTAGGCCAGCGAGGAGCATGACTGCAAGGAGCATCAGCGGCACGACCGCCTGCGACGGGACCCCTAAACGTCCCAAGGACGTAACCGATGCGGTCTCGGCGCCGTCGCGGGCGTCCACCCTGGCGGGCGCCGTACCGAGCGTGGAGATGGTCGTCGGCGTCTGCATAGTGGTGGCGACGGCTGCCCCCGGCTTCCACCCGACGGTCGCGGTGGGCAACGGCGTGTCCGGGTCGTTGCGACACAGCGGTGGGGCGGCGAACTGTGTGGCGAGGCCAGCCACGCGGAAGAAGTTCGTGCCGAGCACCATGGCACTAAAGAGCTCGTCGTTGAAGAACATGTTGAGCGACGAGGTATCCGTGATCTGCTCGGAGTGCGTCATCTCCGTCTTATGGCAGCCGCCACGGTCGTGGTCGAGGCCGAGGTCCGGCGCGGCCGAGCCGTCGCCAGTCACACGGTCCGTGAGCGCATCCTCACGTTTGTGCGCGGGGTTGTTCGGGGCACCGGTGAGGGGCGTGTAGCCGGGGAAGTCGTCGTGAGAGCCGAAGGAGGCCACGTAGTCCGTTCCGGGGAGGAACTTATCCGGGTATCGCTCCATCAGGTCGAGGAGCACGGCCATCTTGTGCGAGGGTCCCGTGAGCGTCGTGACCGTCTTCGAGATCAAACCTGATGAAGGAGGCAATCAAGAGGTCATCAGAGGTCATCAGAGGTCATCAGAGGTCATCAGAGGTCATCAGAGGTCATCAGAGGTCATCAGAGGCCATCAGAGGCCATCAGAGGTCATCAGAGGTCATCAGAGGTCATCAGAGGTCATCAGAGGTCATCAGAGGTCATCAGAGGTCATCAGAGGTTCTCCGTCTTCGAGATCGAACCCTTCTTCGCCTGCCAGATCTTATCGAGTCGTTCGCGCGCGCTCGTCCACTTGGGCATGTCGAAGAGAGCGTCGTCGGTGAGGTCCTCCGACGCCCACGAGGACCAAAGGTTCTCGATCGGCTGGCCGTCGTAATTAACCTTGAGGGGGGGGTCGGTGGAGGGCGAGGAGGCACGAGCACAATCCGGTCACAATCTCGGTCACAATCTCGGTCGCAATCTCGGTCGCAATCTCGGTCGCAATCTCGGCCCATCTCGGGGCTCCGATGGGGCCGCGGGCGGGTTCGACGCGCCGTAACCTCTCACAAAGTTCTGCTTGGCGAGCACGTCCCACGACGTATCGAGCCAAAGGTTGGTCGAGAATCGCTCAAAGAAGACTTCGAGGATGCGCGCGTGCACGGCCGGGTGCAGCGTGGCAAGCTCCTGGCTGAGCCCCACGTGCGCCCAGACGAACTTGACCTTGGGGTACCGGTCCATGATCGCGTGCGTCACGTGAATGTGCATGATCTCTCGGAAGTTGGACTTGGGGTAGTCGTTCTCGTCGAAGAAGCCGGAGTAGAAGCTGCGTTCACACCCGAAAGAGGTCGGGGGGCACACACACACACACGCATGCATGCATGCACGGGAACTCGCGCGTGTGAGCACGGGAGGTCACGGGAGATCGTGGGAGGTCGCCGGAGCTCGCGCGTGTCAGAGAAGGCAGTCAGAGGCAGTCAGAGGCAGTCAGAGGCAGTCAGAAGGCGAGCACTCACGGGCCGAGCGTCGCCTTCCACCAAGCATGGTTGCTCTGCGCGATACGCTTGTCCTCATCGGACGCCTCACACTTGAGAGGGGTGACGCCATCGCCCGAGCCGGGCAGGAAGTGGTACGTGTCGCACCCCATGTCCGAGTGGAGCGTCGCCGCCGGGATCTGCTCGCCGTTGGGCTGCTTCGGACCGATGACGCTGAAGAGAGCATCGAGCTCACCCGACTCGACGCGTGCGACGGTGAGCCGAGGGCCGGTGAAGTCGGAGAAGAACGCGTTGCCCGCGAGCGCGTGCTTGAATACGTTGATCTCGCCCAGCCACTTGAACGTATTCGGGTACTTTGCCCACAGCGCGAGCAGCTGATCCTTGGCGCCCTCGCTCTTCTGGAGGCTCGGGAACGTGGCGGAGGTGATGAGGTGGAGCCTATGGTCAACCTTGCCGTAGTAGTGCTCGAGCCGAGCGATGGCGTTGATCTCGTCGTTCTCGACGCTCGGGATCACCGGGTAGTCGTACGTCGGGCAGTGCATGTAGTAGCAGCAGTCGGGCGCCGACGCGTTCTGCTTGGTGATCTTCTGGCCGATGCCCATGAAGACAGAGAACACTGTGCCGTGCTGGATAAACCAGTCGGTGTACAGCGAAAAAGGCACCTCTGGCCCGCCGAAGGGCACCGGGTGCTGGTGCGCGTCGATCACGTTGATGAAGCCGTCGAGGCCGTCGCGGTCCCAGCAGATTGAGTTGTCGGGATGGCCTTTCGTGAAGCGCTCCAGGGTGCGGCGATTCTGAGCCTCTTCCGAGATGGGTGCGACCAGGCGTCGTCGCTCATGCACAATACGCCATTGGTTGTTGACAGCTTCCGCGACCGTCACGATGAGTAGCAGCACCTTCCCGACCCGAGTCTCCATTTGTCGCCGACGGACCCGACCTCGCTTGTTTCGTACCGGTAAACCTTTGCAACGAGTTTCGGCGAGACGTTTTCTCACTGCAGAGGGAACGCTGGTGCATGGAGCCCACGAATGAGAAGCAGAGTATGTGGGAAATTTGCCGAACTGGACGCGCTCGATAGCGAACTTGCGCCGAGGCGGGACTAGCGCCGGCTTTGCGCTTTTCCATCACGTCGACCACGGGCGAGCCGGCGGCCCCGAGGGCGACCGAGAGCGCCGCAGTCCGAGCGGCGGCCCGCCTACGGGAACGCCTACGGGAGTCTAGAACCAGCCGGGAAAAGATGCAACTTCTTTCCGTGAAAGGCATGCACTGCAGTCACTGCTCGGGCCGAGTCGAGGAGACTCTGAGGGCGCTTCCCGGTGTGGGCACAGTCGTCGTCGACCTCGAAGCGGAGACGGCGACCGTCCAGGGCGTGGCGTCCATGGACGCGTTGGTGTCCGCCGTCAATGCGATCGGGTTCCAGGCAGCACCGGCGGTGCCCGCAGCGGGCTCACCGTCGTCGTCATCACCGTCATCTTTGCAGCTGCAGACGCTCCTACGCGTCACGGGCATGCATTGCGAGCACTGTTCCGGACGTGTGGAGGAGACGCTCGCGGCACTGCCGGGTGTGCTCGCGGCGAGCGTCGACCTCGCCGCCGAGACGGCGACCGTGCGCGGGACCGCCACGGTCGCAGAGCTGGTGGCGGCTGGTCGAGGCCGTCGGGCTTCGGCTGCGAGGCGCTGTCGCCGTCGCAGCAGCAGCAGCAGCAGCCGCAGCAGCAGCAGCCGCCGCCGCCGCAGCCGCAGCAGCCGCAGCCACCGCTCGGGAGCGTCGGCGCCTTGCCTCTCGCCGCGGCGTCGGCGCTCTCGACCTCTAGCGGGGCTGCACGGACTCGCCAGCCGCCAGTCTTCCCAGCGATGGCGTCGAAGACTCCGGCCGAGGCGTGCGAGGCTGGGCCCGCGGACGAGGCTGGGCCCGTGGACGAATCCGAAGGGCTGTTGAACGGCTCAGGTCGGGCGCCGTCCTGGGCGGCCTCCAAGTTCGAGCGCACCCTGACAGTCGCCGTCGAGGGCATGACGTGCACCGCGTGTGTCGGCGCCGTCGAGCGGGGGCTGCGAGCGCACCCAGGCGTACTGAGCGCGTCGGTGTCGCTCATGGGGAAGGCGGCCAAGATCAGGTACGATGAGCGCTCCACGCGCCCCGACGAGATTGCATGCTGATTGCATGCTGATTGCATGCTGATGGCCTCCCTCATCAGGTACGATGAGCGCTCCACGCGCCCCGACGAGATTGTCGCGGCCATCCAACGGTTGGGCTACGAGGCGGAGGTGCAGCTCCGCCCAGAAAGCGAGCGCCTCGGAGGCGGAGGCGAGGGCGGTTATGGGGCCGAGGCGCGCGCGTGGCGTCGGCAGCTCCTCGGCGCGTCCATCTTCTCGGTGCCGGTGTTCGTCATCTCGATGGTGCTGCCGATGACGCCTCTCCAAGCGCCGCTCTCCGTGGCCGTCGTCCCCGGCCTCGACGTGAGCGTGCTGCTCCTTTGGATCCTCGCGACCCCAGTCCAGTTCGGCTTCGGGCTGCGCTTCTACCGCTCAGCGTACGCGGCGCTCTCACATGGGGCGACGAACATGGACGTGCTCGTCGCGCTCGGCTCGTCGGCAGCCTACTTTTACTCGCTCACCTTCACAGTGCTCTCGATCGCGAGCGCGGGCTTGCAGGGCGAGAACAAGCAATGCTTCGAGACCTCGGCTATGCTCATCACCTTCATCTTGGCAGGCAAGTCTCTCGAGGCAGCGGCAAGGGGCAAGGCGTCTGAAGCCATGTCGGCCCTTCTCACGCTGCAGCCGCCTACCGCCCTGCTGTGCGAGGGCCCCTGGGTGAGCTACAGCGACGAGCCAGCCAGCGACGAGCACCCGAGCGGGCCAGCCACAATCTCGAGCACGATCTCGATCTCGAGCACGATCTCGACCTCGAGCACGATCTCGATCTCGAGCACGATCTCGGAGCCGCGCGAGGTCACCGTGAGCTCGCTCGCCAAGGACGACGTCGTCAAGGTCCTCCCGGGCGCTCACGTGCCAGTCGACGGGCTGGTGCTGCGCGGCGCCTCGTCGGTCGATGAGGCGATGCTCACGGGCGAGTCCATGCCGGTTCCCAAGGCGCCGGGGGACAAGGTGATGGGAGGCACCATCAACGGCACCGGCGTCCTCTTCGTGCGTGTGCTCGCGTCCGCGGAGCACTCGACCCTCTCGCAGGTGATGGCGCCTGATGGCGCCTGATGACGTCTGATTGCCTCTCTGATTGCCTCCCTGATCGCCGGAGCACTCGACCCTCTCGCAGGTGATGGCGCCTGATGGTGCCTGATGGCGCCTGATGGCCTCCCTGATTGCCTCCCTGATTGCTTCTCCAACGGCTCGCTCGACCCTCCCGCAGATCATGAAGGTCGTCGCCGACGCGCAGCACCGACGGCCCAAAATCCAAGCCTTCGCCGACCGGGTCTCGACGTACTTTGTGCCGGTAGTGGTGGGCCTCGCCTTGCTCACCTACCTGACGTGGACGGCGGTCGATGTGCTCGGCTACCTGCCCCACTACTACCTCACCCATTGCGGCCTGAAAGACACGCAACTCTTTGCCTTCATGTTTGGGTGCGCCGTGCTCGTCGTCGCGTGCCCGTGTGCGCTCGGCCTCGCCACCCCAACCGCCGTGATGGTGGGCGGCGGCGTCGCTGCCCGGCACGGGATCCTAATCAAAGGGGGCGATGTGCTCGAGATGGCGGCAACCGTCTCGGCCGTCTGCTTCGACAAGACGGGCACTCTGACCACGGGCGAGCTCCGAGTAAGGCACGTCAGCGTGTGGGGGGTCGATGGCTTACCTGCCGCCGCGCCCGCGTCGCTGCAGCCACCCGCGCAGGAGATTACAGGCGCCGTGGTGAACACTCGCATGCAGGAGCCGCCGCTGCAATCGGCCGCCGCCGCCGCTGCCGCCGCCGCCCGAGGCGCGCATGCATGCAAGTGCTCACCACGGCGGCGCCGCCGAGGCGCGCCTGATGCGCTACGCGGCCTCTGCCGAGCGTGGCTCTGAGCATCCAATCGGCAAGGCGCTCGCCAGGTACGCTGCGGCGCGGGGCTTGTCCCTCACCGAGCCTTCGGACTTTCGGTCCTCGCCCGGGCATGGGGTGAGCTGCACCGTCGACGGCGCGCGCGTGCTCGTGGGCGCGCGCTCGTGGATGCACGCGCATGCCCTCGAGCTCGATGCGGCGCAGGAGGAGGAGATGGCGGGCTATGAGCTCAAAGGGATGACGGCGGTGCTCGTCGCCGTGGCGCCCGAGACGGCGCTCGTCGCGGCGCTGCGCCTTGTGGGGCTGGTCGTGGTGAGCGACTCTCTCAAGCCCGAGGGCCTCTGATGGCCTCTGATGGCCTCTGATGGCCTCTGATGGCCTCTGATGGCCTCTGATGGCCTCCCTCCATTGCATGCAGGTGAGCGACTCTCTCAAGCCCGAGGCCTTCTCCGTCGTGCAATGGCTCGAGCGGCGCAACATCGAGGTGTGGCTCGTCTCGGGCGACAATGAGCGCACGGCGGCCCAAATTGGGCGGGAGGCGGGGATCGCGCGAGATCGAGTGCTCGCGGAAGTGAAGCCCCAAGGCAAAGCCGCCAAGCTCGCTGAGCTGCAGCGCCTAGGACACGTGGTCGCGATGGTGGGCGATGGCGTCAACGACGCCCCCGCGCTCGCACAGGCCAACGTGGGCATTGCCCTCGGCTCGGGCACGGACGTTGCGATCGAGACGGCCGATATGGTCCTGATGAAGAGCCATCTGACGGACGTGTGCATTGCTCTCGACCTCTCCTCGCGTGTCATGCGACGCATCCGCATCAACTTCCTGTGGGCTTCGGGGTACAATTGCGTGGGCATCCCCTTCGCCGCGGGCGTCTTTTACCCGTGGCTCCTCATCCAGCTACCACCGATGTTCGCGGGCGCCGCCATGGGCCTCTCTTCCGTCTCTGTCGTTTGCTCGTCGCTCCTTCTCCATCTCTACCGGCCGCCCCTCGTGTACGTCCCCGGCGCAAGCGCCGCGCGCGCCGACGAGAGCACCGACGAGAGCAGCCGCGGCCGCGGCGCCGTGCGGCGCGGGGGCAAGCTGCGCGACGAGCCCGACGCCGACACGAGTGCGCTCGATACGGCGCCGAAGTCCAGAATAGGCAGGTCGGAGCTCGACACAGCGCCGATGGACATTGAGCTGCGCCCGGTACAGCGCTCGCGGTGGAGGCCACCTCTGACTTCTTCGTCGCGGGCGGACGCCCTCCCGCGTGGCCTCGAGCGCGTGTGAGCGCCCCCAGCGCCATCCCCCCGGGGTGGCCGCACAGAACCGCACAGATCAGAGATAATGGTTGATGGCCTATTCAAGTTTGTCAGCAACTCACAACGCTACCATCCTATTCCCAATGAGACGAGACGAGGCGAGACATGAACCCGGCGCACTGCTGTACACGCTGAAAGACTGTATACAGTACCGCACTTGTACCGTGTACTCCGTGTCGAGAGGCGGACGCGCAACTGCACTCGAAACACGATCACGAAAGGACACACCATGGGACACACGCCGCTCAGCGTCCCAAACCCCGCCCTCTAACGGCATTTTTCTAGACCGGCACCGGAATTCGGAACGCGGCCTCACATACTTTCGCAGAAACGGCATATGTTGATAACGGATTTGCCCCCCCGGTTTCAACCCATCGAGGTCTCCCATCCCGTCTATGCAAATGCACATTCGGCCCTGCTGTGCGCGTGGTGCCGCCCCCCACCCGCGCCTTGCCCTGCCGCTCTCCGCTGGACGCCTCCGCTCCGCTCGCCACGACGCCAGGTCTTGGCATGGTCACCTCACGGTGCTGCAGTCGTAACCGAGACGCTGGCACATGCTGCAGCGACTCACGTCGTGGGGGGGCGTGATAGTGGTGACCCTTTCGAGCTCACTCTCCCTGAACCACAACTCTTGGCCGTCATCGAACTCCACCTTGAACGGGCGACGCGACTGGTCGTCTTCGACTAGCCTGCCGGTCGCGCCCACGTACGGGCGCGTCTCCCGGTCAGATGCGCTAAGCACTAGCACTGTGTCACTCACGTGCAGGCGGCCATCAAGTTGGTCTGTTTGGTACGGCCAAGTGCTCGTACCGCAGCTTTGACACTGCTGGGGAAAGCACTGCTCGGGTACTGCTGTGTCCCTCCAACACCAGGGACTCGTCCACCAACGGCCACAGTCGCACTGAAAGTGGCCAAAGTATCGACAGACGTGAATGCCATCTAACACACTCCAAGGATGGCCACAGTCGCAGCCCTCGTCCTCGCCGTCCTCCACACTGTGCCGCCGTCTGCCACGACGCGGTCGCCGCGGCGGCCCGGCTGCTGCGGCTGCGGCTGCGGCACCTCCAGTTGCACCTCCCCTCCCACCGCCTGCGCCCCAGTTGCCGTTGCCCCAGTTGCCACGTGGCGGAGGCGCCAGATTCACGAACTCTCTCTCACACTCACCAACGAGCCCTGCGACTTTGCTGTTGATGTCCTCAGAGAGCCTATTGAGGAAGTCGTGATGGGTCGCAGGCCTCGAGGTCATCCTCAGTTCAGAGCGGAGCGCCAAATCCCTGAACCCCGCCACAAATTCTTCCGGCGTGATGCTCCCATCGCCGTCCATGTCCAGGCGAGCGGAGAGCCGGCTCCACAGATCGCCAGCACGCTGACGCGCGCCTGGGCCACGAGCACGCTGAAAGTCGTGGATCGTGAGGACTCCATCGCCATCCGCGTCGAGACGTGTCCACAAGCCCTCGAGCTGGCTAAGACGCTCTTGGCTGATGAGAATCTGGCCATTGCCGAAGCTGGCGAGCCCTGGATCCCCCCCCCAGAAAGCACTGGGTGGACCCACGGGAACCGCCCGACCAGGCACAACAGATTGATGCAGGTTCCTGCATAGTCTGTCGATTGTCAAGTTGAGCGAAGTGTTGATTCGCTGGATACCATCGAGGGGTGTCGTGGGTGCGAAGTCGAAGGCTCCGTCGTCGATTGCAGATTCCATCGCAAGTCTCTTGAAACCCTCGATGTACTCCGCAGGCGATATGTCTCCAGAGTAGTCCCTGTCGAACATTCCCCTGATCCTCTCCCATGTCTGCATTGCGGCTTGACCGTTTGGGATCAGCGCAGCAAAGTCATCTTGATTGAGACGGCCATTGTGATCCTGATCTAGAACTCCCCAAAGCGTTTCCAGCAGCGCCTGCGATGCTGGCGACAAGACTATATCGGCCGACGGCGATGCCGGTGCTCTTCGAGTGCGCTGAGACATTTTCCAGGTTCGACCTCGCGCACCCTTCAGATACCTTAGGTACCGGTACTGTACTGACCTGTACTTGACCGGTGATTTCGTCAAATGATAATCAGACCCAAATCAGACCTAACATTTTACCAAAACCCCTTTCCTCGATACGGGTACGTCCACAGACACCAAGGGCAAGGCACTGGCAGTAGCCATTGTATGAGTACAGGAAAACATAAGGCTTCGGGCGATCGGGCGTATCGGCTGCGCGCCCAGGGCTGCGTGTGCGTCAAAGGCTAAAAACCAGGGGGAGCCGGACACACACAATTCACACTCAATTGTTCACACTACGAACAAGACCGGCACCGGTCCGAGCGTCCGATTCACGGACGCACGCGCAAGCAAACCCTCGGCCATGCCACGGCCCACACGGCGGCCGACTCAAGAGTTGCCACCGGCACAGCTATCAACAGCCACCGCGACCGGAGCCCGTCGCGGCGCCTAACTTGCCCTTCCCGCGGCCCTTGCCGCCGCCGCCGCCCTTGCCGCCGCCGCCCTTGCCGCCGCCGCCCTTGTGGCAGCTGTGCACAAACGTCACCGGTAGAGGGAGGGTCGTCGAAAAGACTTGACCGCGACCGGCGCCCGTCGTAGCGCCTCCTTCGCCCTTCCCGCGGCCCTTGCCGCCGCCGCCCTTGCCGCGGCCGTGGGCCTTGCCGCCGCCGCCCTTGTGGCAGCTGTGCACAAACGTCACCGGTAGAGGGAGGGTCGTCGAAAACGTCACCGGTAGAGGGAGGGTCGTCGAAAAAGCGCCGAGAAAGAGCCTCTTTAGCTTTGCCATGGCCCCTTTGGCGCACGCCTCTGCGAGGGCCGAGACGCCAACGTCGCCGATCTGATTTTGGTCGAGCCAGAGCTTTTCAAGTTTTTTCATGGCCCCAATGGCACATTTCAAGGCAAGGGTTTTGCAGCCGGCATCCCCGATCTGATTGTTGCTGAGATAGAGATGCGTGAGCTGCTTCAGTGCCCCACCGGCACAGGCCGAGGCGAAGTCAGTGGTGCCCGCGTCGCCAATCTGGTTGCCGCTTAGATTGAGCCACGTGAGCTGTGCCATGGCCCCAGTTTCACAGGCCGACGCGAGGGCTGAAACACCATCATCGCCAATCTGGTTGAGGGAAATATCGAGCTGCCGGAGCTGCGACATGGCCCCACCGGCGCAGCGCGCGCAGGCCAATTTGAGAGCGGTGACGCCATTTTTGCCGATCTGGTTGCCGTTGAGCCAGAGCACTTTGAGTGACGCCATGGCCACAATGGCATCTACCAGGGCGATCATGCCAGTGTCACCAAAGGAATTCGCACCAACATACAGCTCCCTCAGCTGCCCACACAGAGGCAGCACGACAGCCAGCGCCTTGATCTCTTCATCTCCCCAGTTGAGCTTGTTCAAGTTGAGCGTTTCCACGCCGCCCATGACCTGAAACATGGTGTCCCGATACTTGGGCGCCACGATCTTGTCGCGGTCCGCGCCGTTGGTGTATGTCTTGTCGCCGTATGCATGGCCGCTGAAGAAAGCGAGCGGCTCCGACAGCGCGGGGCGGGCAAAGGCAGTCTGTGCGTCCCCTTCCTTGCCCAGGTCGACCACCTGCGGCCAGTCCTTGATTTGGGACGAGTTTGCTGGCTTGATGAGCATCGCCAGCGCGAACTCGAATGACGTCCATCCCTTGTCCCAATACGTGAGGCCGTTGGTGCGGTCGGCACCCCCCGTAACGAGCCACACCGTCGTGCCTTGGTGGGCATACCAAAGGTTGATGCCCTCGAGCCCCGCCTCGAATGCGGCTTCCTTTTCGGGCGTCTCTCGCGGCGCCTGCCAGAGGGCGCACCAGTCTACGAGGATGCCAAGGTCCGTGACGCCCTTGTCCTCAAACTCGTGCCAGCGCTGTGTGAGCGCCGCGACGATCAGCTCCATCGTTTCGCCGTCCGGGTCGGGATGCTCCATGGTGCGCCAGAAATGCGAGAGCGCGATCACTGGCAGCGCGCCGTACTTGCACTTGGCGCGCCTTGAGATGTCACGCAGCTCGGCGACTGTGATGGTCGCTTCGGGCGGGAGCTCGTCGCCGCGCTTGGGCATTCGTCCACCACGCTGCTTTTTGAACCACGACGCGCGGAGAATGCAGGTCGCACTGCCGCCGCCTGCATCGAGCGCACGCCACAACTCCTTTGGGTCCGTGTAGATTTTGCCCACGAGCGCACGCTCCTGCTCTGTCAGGTCTTTGACGCGTGCGAGCTCGGTTTCTATTGCAACAGCAGTAGGATTGCGCCGCGCCGCCTTGCGTTTCTCATTTTTGAGCGCTGCTTTGCTCATCATTGGCCTCGGAGCCGCGTCCCCTGGGTTGGCGCCTGGCACAGGCTGCTGCTGCTGCTGCTGTCGCGTACTCTCCTGCTGCACAACTGGCGGAGCTGTCGTATACTCTCCTGCTGCATAACTACTCTCCAGCTCGGCGA
This sequence comes from Chrysochromulina tobinii, assembly GCA_001275005.1. Lineage (NCBI taxonomy): Eukaryota > Haptophyta > Prymnesiales > Chrysochromulinaceae > Chrysochromulina > Chrysochromulina tobinii. The sequence continues at coordinate 5,610 of JWZX01003171.1, read as the reverse complement.
GCTCGGCGCGCAGCTGCTCCTCCCGCTCCATCTTACCCTCTTGGGTCTTCTCGAGCTGTACGCCGCTCTCCTGCTTCGCCTTGAGCTCGTCAATCTGACGCAACACTTTCTGGAGCTTCTTCATCTTCTTCTCCTTCTCGCCTTCGTGGCTCATCATTGTATACAAATTTAACAGTTTCTCGCGACCGCCTGCAACGAAAAGAGCCTGGGCAGGCAGGGTCGCGTGAGCGCGGAGGCAGACGCGGCCAGGTCTAGCGCAGTCGGTTTATATCCGAGTATCAGGGCCCTCGGCCAGACACTCAGCCAGACCCCGGCACACCTTGGTTGTCGCGTGCCGCGTCCTGAGCTGTGACTGTCGTGTTACAATTGTAACGTTCATTATGAATGCAGTGAGTGAGTGAGTGAGTGAGTGAGTGAGTGAGTGAGTGAGTGAGTGAGTGAGTGAGTGAGTGAGTGTGGATGTGGATGCCCATGAAGCCACCGGCATGTTCCCACGTCGCAGCCAGAGCCCCAATGACGATTGCGCCAGCTACAGCGGCCGATGCGCCGATGGCACTGCGACGAGTGGGGGTCCGTAGGTCCGGAGTCCGTAACCGAGAAACGCCGCAGTGGGGGTCCGTAGGTCCGGAGTCCGTAACCGAGAAACGCCGCGCCCATCAAAAGGATCGGGGTTTCAGCACTCGATGCCATAACAACAGTCCGCATGTCATCGATCGAGTTTACTTCACACAACACCGCCGCGCCTGCATACAGACCCCCGACCATCATGGCGCCCTGCGCAGCCTGCACCAAGAGACTCTTGAGCTGACCTTCGCTCATCTTCACGGGTCTAGTGGGAAGTTAGAATTAGATGAGAAAGGCTCGCGCTCTCCGAGCTGGGTCTTGAGCTGGCGCACCCAGCGCTCGTAGTGCCCGACGACGTACTCGAGGTGCTTGACCCTCATCTGCAGGGAGGCCGCGTCGTCGAACTTTAAACTGCGCTTTGAGCAGCCACTTGCCGTGCAAGACCCCCCTTTGGAAGCTCTTCTCTTGCGCGTGCAGCATGTCGCCCGAGATCGCATCGTGTGCGTTGCCGAGCGCGGTCCAAACCTGGGGTCGGTCGTAGCACACGTCGTTGACACGTAGCAGCGCTTTGGATGGAGGTGTGGCCGACACAACTGCTATTAGTAAAGGCCGTGTCGGCGAAGAAGAATTAAAAAATCTAAGAATAGAAGTTGTAGTTGATGTTCAACACAACGCGCGCGCATCTCCGCCAACACGCGGGCCGGCTCCCCGCACCACGACGCTATGCGGGAGAACCCATATTGATATCTCGGCGAGTTCTGGTGAAGCGCCCGTGGAAGCGCGAGATGCAACCGAGGATCGGTTGGGCACCCAATACCAAAATTTTTCCTTATAGCATAGCAAGATGTTCCATGTATCCATTCACAGGATACCATTCACAGAGAGCTTGAGCGCTCCCAACGAACAAACCATACATGAAATCTAGTCAAGTCAAGTCAAGTCAATACATAAACAACAGACAACCATGCAAAAGCCTGTCTACTTGACTTGACTTGACTTGACTGAAATCTAGGACTCGGATTCCACAGTCTACTATCAGGGTCGTACAATGCTTTTTCTCTTACTTTCATGGAGCGCGCTTGTTGCGAGTATCACGTGGGATCTCAGGGATGCCAATGGTAATCTGATCAAGGACCGGCAGCAGTGGCAGAACAACGGAGCCTACAGCGCAGAAACGTCGTTCATCATGGCTGGCATGCATCTGGCTGGCCAATACGTCTCCGAGTACGATGTGAGGGCTGCTGCTAACCGCTATCTCAGCGACTGCGGAGCGCAAAAAAAGGAGTATAAGCTTCGCATTCCAAGTAATCACTTTAACTTCAACTGTGATTTGTTCGAAGATGAGGCCGAGGTCGCTTCCGATAAGCTCAAGCTGCGGTATGAAATCTACAGTTCCGCTCCGGTGGGTTGTAGGGACTTTTACAACCCGACTGCCCCTGACGTGAGCCATTACTTAGGATGGATCAAAGCGCAGCTTCGGCAAGGCCGCGCGCCGATCATTGAGGTGTATTGCAAAGACTGCCGCCCGGATCTCGACTATCCGGGCCGTCATTTCATGACCGCTATCTCGTATGAGTCGACTTTCAACGACGACCTTTTCCACACCGGAGACGCCTTCACGATCTGTGACCACCTCGGTGCCCATCCTGATCGGCGTGGTTCGCGCGCCTCAGGCAGGAGGTTGAGGAGGGGTAATTTCGGACTCGCCCTCGATTTGTTCGGATTCGCCCTCGATTTGTTGGGCGCCGATGGCGATGATGATGATGACACGGATGATGGAGGTTACACGGCAAGTGACTGGCAGGATATTGCAGCGAACGGCGGCGTCGACGCCTCAAGTTGCACACGCATTGTATTGAACAACTTGACCGACCGCTTTTTTGGTTCCCGATACGATGCCGTCGCACGCACCAGCTCCATGTATACAATGCCAGACGACGAGCATAACTCTGGCATAGCTCATCTTGGCCCAGTCGATCTGAACAACGAGCTGCTCCAGGTCGTCATGACGAGTGACAAGACCTTCGAAGCGCCCGAGATCGAGAAAGAAGAAATTAACCCTGATAGTCCCCGGCCGGCATCGATGGACCTCACGCTGACCATCACCGTCAAAGGCCTCTCGACGGACACAACGAAGCAGTACGTCCTATGTCTCGCCTGACAGCCCGGCAAAGAGCCTTCCATCGTCCGGACCGCATCCTTCTCTCCCGCTGTTCTCACCTCCTCAATGCCCCTTTTTCACCCTATAACCTTAGGTACGTCCTGCTCTGGTACAACCACGAGGACGACGTCCCAACATTCAATTTCGCCCAGGCCACGACAGGTTCAACCTCACTCTCACCTCTCCTTCACCCGCACCCGCACCCTCCACCCCACCCTCACCAACATCGTTACCCTCACCCGTACCGCAGGCTGCGTCTGGAGGACATTCCCAGGGCATGCGTCGATGAAATACACCGCCACGATGCAGATCCAGTCCAGCGATAAAGTCTTTCTGCGTGCGATAGAGAGGCCGTCTGGGGGGGTCGCAGCGCCAACAACTTGCCCCCCTGCAGCGAGACGGAGACCTTGGACTTGCTATGATGATGATGATGACCCGTGCTTCCCATCCTCAGCAACTGTCGTGCTGGCCAGTGGTGCCAAGCGCTCGCTCGATGCTCTCCATGTGGGCGACGAGATCGTCGTGGCCACGGCTGATGGCATCCTGACTACCGATTCCGTGAGCTCGCTCTCGCTCGCCAACAAGGACGCGGTGTCGACGTTCCTCATGCTCTCGACGGCCGACGGCCGCAACGTGACCCTCACCGAGGGCCATCGCGTACCGGTAGGCCCGTCCTGCTGCGCCACCGTCAAGACGGCGAGCGAGATGAAGCTGGGCGACACCATGTGGCTCGCTTCGACTACCGGCGCGGCCATCCCCGCCGCCGTGACCAAGATCGCCCAAGTGAGTAAGATGGGGCTGCACTCGCCCGTGATGAGGCACGGGAGCTTTCCGCTCATCGACGGTGTCGTGACGGCCTTCGACTCCATCCGCATGGTCACCGCCGCCGGCTACTTCCTCCCAATGCTCGAGGCGACCGGCACGATCGAGCTCTTCAAGCGCGTCGCCTTCCACCGCGAGCGCAAGTACATCTCTAACGATCGGAATGTGATAATGGGATCAGAAGACGAGAGGTGCCGGAATGCCGCATGCGGTGGGTTCTAGCGCGTTAGCACTAGATTTGTTGTCTTCCAGAGCGAACAACGTGAAGGGCGGCAGGCGCAACAGCTCGAGCCAGGGCGCCAGCTGGCGGGTGAAACTATCTCCCGAAACGGCGAATCCTCAATCCCGCCCCACGAGCGACTGAGGTGCGAGGAAAGGTGGGATTCGAAGTTTTGTGAGTACTGGGGAGGTGGGTGTAGTCTCTAGACGTGGTACCCATGTGCGGCGCCCTTATAGGCCGTTACGAGGTTCGTCTGTGTGAGTTCTGAGTGGTCCTGTTCCGCCGTGTGTGTGAAAGTTCAAACGGGTCGACCGCAGTAGTCTGCTCTATCAGTAGACCCGTTCAGCGGCGTTCTCATCCACATCGTTTAAACCAAGGACCGAGAAGGAGGCAGGGGAGGGATTTATATCTGGATTTGCACCCTATCCTCATACCCTGATTTCAAACTGAGTGATTAATGATGATCAAAATACCTCCTGAAGGTCGGTGGGCGGTTAGCCGTGGCGTAACCTGCCCGGCCCGCGCGTCTCGCCACCGTTTGACTAAACTTGGGTTCGTCAGCCGTTGACGAAACCGCGCGGCCGAGCCCCACCGTATGCGACCCCGGGCAGGACCTATAGTCCCCACGGACACGGTTCCGACCGTGCAACCACCTCGCCATCTGAGGTGTGGACCGTGGCGGGCGTATGGTATGCCCGGTTACAATCTATCACAGCATGATGTATGTACCCGTACCCCTATCATGCGACACACCTTGGCCGGCGTGGCCGGATCGGCGGTAGGAGCGAGTGCGGCCATCATCTTCATTGCATACTTGCTCTGCTCCTCCTCCAGCTACGCGGCACGGTGGGACATCTCTGCACAACCCTGCTCGTGCAGGCCTCAATCCGCAGACAGCTCTTCTTCCACGGCCACGATCCACACGGCCACAGTCCGCACGGCCACTCTCCCTCTGGCGCGGGACAATGCTCAAACACGTGCACAAACTACGCCTCCGACGGCGACTGCGATGACGGCAGCCCCGGATCAGAGTACTCACACTGCACCTTGGGCACCGACTGCTACGATTGTGGCCCTCGCTTGCCGTCTCACAGCCACTTTCCGCACGGCCACTCTCCGCCCTCGCCCCCTCTCGCGCCGCCGCCGCCGCCGCCGCCGCCGCCGCCGCCGCTGAACACCTACTTTACCGTCGTCTCCGGCTCTTGCACCGTCGATCCCAGCTCACCGAACTGCATTCTCTCGCCCAGAATTTCGTCGAATTACGGCAGCTACCAGTCGTGCTCCATCACGCCGACTGCGTTCGCCATAGGAAAGCCCCTGACAGCGACCTATCCATATGGATACTTGGATGGACTTCTTCGCATACCTAGCTACCCGTCAGGGTCGTTGACGAGCTTCTCAGGATTTACCGGGCCTTCCAATTTCGTCGTGGGCCCGGGAACGATCCAATGGGCTGGTACTCAGGGTGAAGACTGGAGATTGTGCTCGTATCCGTCGCCACCGCCGCCGGCTGACGGAGCGGCGGGGGGCTCCCCTGTCACTTTCCCTGTTACCGATCCTTACTCCGCGCGAGCATTGTCCGCGAGTCCGCGTGGCGCCCACCTTACACCTCGTTACCTGTTCGCTGTTGTCGAATACCACTTACCACAGAGCACAGTGCATATCGTACCATCCACGCTGTACATACCATGCCAACTCAGGGGACGAACCCTCGTCCCCTTTTGTAATGGCTTTTCCGGATAACGTGTCCTCTCCCAGCAGCAACAGCTCTAGCAGGCAGCAGCACCAGCAGGCAGCAGCAACAGCAGGCCATAGCAGAGCAGGAGCAGCGGGATCAGCAGGA
>JWZX01003170.1:0-18781 GCA_001275005.1 Chrysochromulina tobinii | reverse complement strand
GGCTTGCGGCTGTTGAGTCGGCCGCGGCTTCGGTCGTCGCGCTGACGTGCGGGGTGTGTGTTGTTGGTGGGTTTGGTTGGTTGTGAGACTCGTCTGTGTGCCTTTGTGCGTCCGCGTGTCCCGTGTGTCCCGTGTGTGTCCCGGCTCCCCCCGGTGTCTTTTTACCGGTACGGAACGCCGGCCGGGATTGGAGCCCGGCGATGCTCGCGCTCGGTGTCTTAAGTGCGCCCAGGTCGGTCCAACGCCGTGGACACGCTCGTGCCACCTGGATGTCGGACGCCGCCATCGTTTCCGGCCGTGTCATCGTGCGCTTCGTGATAGGTGGCCTCAGCGCGAGCTGCTTGAGCGACGACGTACACGCCGAGGGCCAGCGGCATCGCGATCTGACATTCGTGCGAACGCACGATTGTCGCATGTGGCATACTCCTGAGAAGACACACATTTGGTTCAAGGAGGCACTCAAGGCCTTTCCCGAGGTCCCATGGGTCGGCAAAACAGAGGACGATGCGATGATTTGGCCGACGGTCATCTTGGCCGACCTCGCTGCCGTATCGCCGAGCACCGAGTGGTACGGCCAGATGCACTGGCAGGGCTCGTGCCTTTTCGGCTTCGCATCCTCCATGTCGGACTGCGCCGGCTGCTATGGTGGCGCGATGTGGCAAGGGCCAGCTATGTGTCGTCCCGCCTGGTGCCAGGGCGAGGCCGACAAGAAGTGCTGCCAGCTCGGCTGTGCGCACACGGGCCGGATGGCGCCGTTTGCACTCGGGGCGCTCGATGTGCGACGTCGACCGTTCGCGGCCGCAATTGCGAGCTGTGCATACGCAGATCGATATTTCTCGCAAGTGAGCGCGCATAGTGCCTCTCTCAATGCGATGTGCGTCACCACAGACGGCTCACAAGGGCATGCAGTGGGCGAGTGCGTGGGCAGCGTACGGGTGGCAGATGCAACGTCGCGCCACCAAGACGGCACACGCGGGTGTGACCAGCGCGCCGCCAGTCGCTGTTTACGCGGCCAGGTCGCCGTGCTTCATCCACTAAAGAAGAACGCACGAGCATCCTGGAATGCGTCTTGGGCGCACCTCGCGGGCCAGCACGCATTCGTTCCACAACCTCTGATCGAAGCTCGAGTGGACGCGCTCGGCGGCCAGCACGCTGCCGCCCTCGACAGCGGCGACGAGACGCACTCGACATCTCGCACGACTCTCCCGCCAGCGAGATATCCATCTCACCATGAGCTGCAATCTCGTCCCGAACTCCCACCGGCGAGGTCGCTTCCGCCGCGCCTCGTCTATGTGGGTGAGCTGCAGGGGCGTTACGAGATGCCCTCAGGCCATTCCGTCGAGCGCGCATGGGCCCGGCGTGCGGCCTCCCTCAACGCACAGCTCAAACTAAGCGGTCGAAGCCAAGGGCATGACTTTCCCACGCAATACCGCGGCCGGAATGAAGCAACGGTCACGTGGCGTAGCTCGGCGAGGCAGCAGGCAGGGGGATTGCGGCGTGGCTTCGAACTTCGGCGCCGCCGCTTGCGACAGTACGCGTTGTGGTCGACGAACTGCACCCTGCAGTGGAGCCAAGGGCGCGAGGCCGTTCTCGAGCAGTTTGCGAGGGCGAAGCGCGAGGGCGTGGCGCTGCCCAATTGAGCTCGCCCGTGCACGGAGGGTGCAGGGGCAGCGGCCAGCTCAGCGCACCCCAATAGGTTACACGGTTGTTTACAGGTTAGTGGTACGTGAAACTCCGAGCAGTGAAACATAACTGCCGCGATCGAGCGCGGCGTGGTTTCTACCCAGGACGTGACTGCCCACTGCCGGTGTTGGCCTCGCTCTCGTCTCCACAGTGTAATCGTCCGTAGTTGGCCTCCTGTGGGACCTAGGTACTCCAGCGCTCACGATAGCATGGGCGTCCAGCTGACCGCGGAGGGATCGATGGTCTGCGGCTCGTCGGCAGCATCGACGGCGCTAGAGTGCTCCACATGCACGAAGGTCTCGCCGTCCCCTTGGACGAAGCCGAGCGCCGCCAGCCGCGCGGGCGAGAGGTCGCCGACGGCCAGCGCGTTGAACACGGCCGCCCCCTCCCTACGCGCCGTCCGGAGAGCTCCGTCAACGAGGCGCTCGAGTGTCTCCTCCGTAGGCGCGCCTGGCGTGAGAGCGAGGCCGAGCAGCTGCGCCTGGACGAGGCGCTTGCCCCAGGCCGACCGCAGCGGCAGCAGCGTGAAGCTGATGAACCCGAGCAGCGGTCCACCGCCGCCTGCACCAGTGCCGCCGCCGCCGTCAGCGCCGCCGCTGCCAGCGTCGCCGCCGCCGCTCCCATGGCCACCGCCGCTACCTTCCAAATGGCTTCGTCGTCTCCAAAAGAGGCACCGATGGCGAGAGTGTCTAGGGCGGCCGCGCAGCACGAGCGAGATTGCGCCACAGCCGAGGAAGCGGTGCCGGAACTGCGCCATCGAGAAGCTATGCGCCAAAGCGAAAGCGCGCGCATGCTCGTCGGAGAGAGCGAGGCACTCCAACGCATCGTCGGCACGCATGCGGCGCAACCGCGGTGACGATGGCGTGCGCCGCAGCGGCTGGGGAAGCCGCGCAGCCTCGTAAAGATCCTTACGCACATCCGCCGCGGTGATCCTCGTTTGCTCCTTGGCCGCCGCCGACTCATTCGGGTCAGCAGCGTTGTCGGTCGCCTCAGCTCGTAGGAAAGCTGACTCGAGGAGAGCCTTCGCAAGCAGCGGCCGGTGGAAGCAAGCGGCGCGCAGCAGCGGGCGCACGCGCCGCGGTCGCGACGCCGTGTACACGGCCAGCTGCACGCCCGCAGCATCGCACCGGCGTCGTAGCTCCTCGAGCAGCACCCGCGTGAGCCCCTGGCCCCGCCACTGGCGCCGCAAGCACAGCAGGCTCACCTCGACCGCTGCCTGATGGCGCTCGCCGCGCAAGCGCAGAGCACTTGGAACCGCCGCCACGAATCCAATCAGCTGCGCCTCGCCGCGCACGCCAATGCCCACCTGTAGCTCGTCGCGCATGCCCGGAGGGCTGAGCATCCATCGCAGCATCCCCGGCGGTGGGTCGAGGCGAAGTTCGTCGTCGTCGGTGGCCACATAGGCCGCCTCGATGAGAGGCGGAAGCTCGCGCGCGATGCGGGATGCTGACCAGAACTCGAACTCGGCCCGCGATGCCGACGTCGAGAGGACGGCCGACAGGGTCAAGAAGAGCATTTACGTGATGACGAAACTTTTTATGGGTTTCCCCGCGACGAAACTTTGGATGAGCAAAAAATAACAAAGCGGTGCTTGTGTGCATCCACCGGGCCGAGGAGCGCGGAGCCGTCCACGAATTCGATTTGATCACCGCGTGTTTGAATTTGACTGCAGTGAGAAGTCTGAACCGTGAGGCGGTATGCGTTACACATCGCGAGTTTGAGAGCTGTTTGAGAAAGAAGCGATGCACTACTACATGGAGGTGTGAACGTGACGATTCCCCCGCTTGGGCTTCTTGCGTCGCCCGCGAGCCCGCCCGCCGTGCTCCCAAGCACGTGGGATTATCAGGTGACACTGCGCCGCCCGCCGCCCGCCACATCGGCACGATGCCGAACCCGTCCCCGTGCTGCGGCACGCAGGAGCAACCTCCCGTGCACATGCCTCGCGCCACGGACCGAAAAGCGCGGGTAGTACTATAGGCCCTTGCCGCGCACGCTCCGGCCTGATGCTTTTGGCATGCAACCATTAGCGCTGACGTGCCTCTCATGACCTCAACTTGTGCGCAGCGAGCGCCATGGGCGCCTCTGACGACCGCATCTACGTCGTCAACGGCTTCTATGCCGCCATGCGTGCCAAGTACACCTCGCCGGGCTCGTCGATCTACTACTTCTGCGTGCAGTGGAATGCGAAGGAGATGAGCTGGGCCGACTTCCGATGCAAAGTGCTTGGTGCGACCGACCCAGCGACGGCCGAGGCCGGCTCGATGCGCCACGAGATTCTGCAGCGGTGGCAGGCGCTCGGGCTCGCCTCCAAGCCCAATGTGGGCGACAATGGCGTGCATGGCTCCGCGTCGGCCTTCGAAGCGCTGGCGGAGCGGCTCAACTGGTTGTCAGCGACGCTCGACGACGACGACACGGGCCACGCGCTGCTCGAAGCAGGTGTCAAGCGTGATACGCTGCTGCGCTGGACCAAGGATCCCCAGGTGGAGCTCGACGGCTGATGGCCCCTGATTGCCACTAATTGCTGATGACCTCTGATGACCTCTGATGACCTCTGATGACCTCTGATGACCTCGATGACGCCCAGGTGGAGCTCGACGGCTCGCCTACGTCCCTCTTCGACGCCTTCGAGGACCTCTCTGTACCCGAGATGCTCAAGATGGCGCAGAAGCTGGGCGGCGACCCATTCGAGGACACGCCCAAGTTTGCGACGAACCAGGCGTTCGTCTTCATCAAGCCGCACGCCAACAACCTCGCCGTGCGCGAGCTCCTCAAGGGGCAGCTGCGCGACCGAGGGCTAACGGTCGCGGAGGAGGGCGAGATTGATGCGGTGACCATGCTCTCACGCAAGCTGGTCGACAACCACTACTATTCGATCGCGAACAAGGCGTCGCTCTCGAAGCCGACCGAGCTCCACCCCCCGTCGGGCAAGCTGTCGGAGTTCACCGCCAAGTTTGGGGTCACGTGGCCGCAGGTGATGACCCCTGATGACCGCTGATGACCGCTGATGACCCCTCGTATTCCATGCTCACCCTCGCCAAGTTTGGGGTCACGTGGCCGCAGGCACTCGCGGACGGCGCTGTCTACAACGCGGTGGATGCGTGCGACGTGCTAGGCGTGGACGCTGACACCCTAGATAAGCAGTGGGCGCTCGCCAAGGCTGGCGGTGATCTGCTCAAGTTCGCGGGCGGCTTCTACGTTGCCAAGCTCGCCAAGCCCAATGGCGCCTCCACCGCCGTCGTGCCCTCTGCGTCGAGCCTTCTCGGCGACCTGCCGCGATCGCTCTACGGCGGCTTCGATACGCTCGCCCTCTCGGGTGGAGCTGCGTACGATGACTCGGAGAAGATGCTGCTGTTCCCGGAGAGTGTGATCAAGACGGCGGTGGACACACTCAAAGAGGTCGCCATCGACGACTTTAAAGCGGAGGCGTACGACCGCGCCGTCAAGCATCTGACCATTGCCCTCTCGCTGGATGAAAAGTCCCATGTGCTCTACTCGAACAGGTGAGTGCTACTGATGGGCACCTTGATTGCCACTCTACTCGAACAGGTGAGTGCTACTGATGGGCACCTTGATTGCCACTCTACTCGAACAGGTGAGTGCTACTGATGGGCACCTTGATTGCCACTGACCGCCAAGTACACCGTGCCCACGCTGTGCCACCCGCTGCTCACCTGGAACCAGGTGCACGGCATACATTGCACTGGAGCAGTATGGAAAGGCGCTGGAGGACGCGGACGAGTGCGTGCGTCTGCAGCCCAATTGGGCAAAGGGCTATTTGCGACGCGGCTCCGTCTTCTTCCGGATGGGGCAGCTCGAGAAGGCTGAGCACGTGCTCAAGGAGGGCCTTGAGCTCGACCCAAGCAACGAGGCGCTCAAAAAGGAGCTCGAGGCGGTCATGAACGCGATCGCCGAGCGTATGGCCCGCCAGCGAGAGTCGCTCGAGTGCAAAGAAAAGGCCATCGAAGCCTTCAATGAGCAGGTGTTGACCTATGATTGCCTCTCTGATGATCTATGATTGCCTCTGGTGATCTATGATGGCCTCGGATCACCTCTGACAGCCTCTGACGACCTCTGACGACCTCTGACGACCTCCGATTGCCACTGCCTTGAGAGAGCAGAACTACAAGGGCGCAGTCGAGCTGCTCAAAAAGTCGATCAAGCTCGACCCGGACAACCATATCTTCTATTCCAACCGAGCGGCAGCCTACATGGCGCTGGAGCAGTACGAGAAGGCGCTCGCCGACGCGGACGACTGCATCCGGCTGCAGCCCACGTGGGCCAAGGGCTACTCGCGCCGCGGCGCGGCACTCTTCAGGCTCGACAAGCTCGGCCCCGCGCGCGACGCGTTCGAAAAGGGTCTGGAGTTGGACCCCGAGAACGCAACGTACGTGCGGTGCACGAAGCAGGAGTTGCAGCTGGTCATGGACGCGATAGCGCAGCGGAAGGAGGAGAGCCTTGAGTTTAAGGAGCGCGCCATCGAGGCGTTCAACGTGCAGAACTTCAAGCGCGCCGAGCAGCACCTAAGCAGCGCCATTGAGCTCGACCCCGAGAACCACGTCTTTTACTCCAACCGGGCGGCCGCCTACATGGCCATGGAGAAGTTCGACTTGGCGCTCAAGGACGCGAATGAGTGCGTCCGGCTGCAGCCCACATGGGCCAAGGGCTACTCGCGCCAGGCCGCCGCCTTCCTCTCGATGGCGGACCTACCCGCCGCGCGCGAGGCCTGCATGAAGGGTCTCGACCTCGAGCCCGACAACACTCAGGTCAAGGAGGAGCTCCGCCGCGTCGAGATCGCGGAGTCGTTGGCGCTCAAGGACGCGGCGACGGAAGCCTTCAAGGCACAGGACTACGAGAAGGCAGTAGAGGACCTAACGGCGGCCATCGCACTTGACCCATCCAACCAGGTCTTCTACTCCAACCGCTCAGTGGCGTACACTGCCATGCAGATGTACGAGAAGGCGCTCGAGGACGCGGACGAGTGCATCCGGCTGCAGCCCACGTGGGCCAAGGGCTACTCGCGCCGCGCGGCGGCCAAGTTCCACCTCGGCGACCTGCAGGCGTCCAAGCTCTCATACTCGAAAGCCTGGGATCTCGAACCGAGCAATGCCAAGACGAAGGCGGACCTCGAGCACGTGCTCTCGGAGATTGCGGGCATGAAGGTGGTGCTGCCCGAACGGAGCTGAGCGAGATCGCCCCGAGATTGACAAGGAAGGCGGCAACGTTGGCCGCGAGTACGTATCTGCCCGCTCGGGCAAGGGGGTGGCGGTGGTGTAACTCGATCTTTCGACGCATGCGGTGGTGAGCCAGGCTTGGGCGATGCGAGCGCAACGACCCTCATGCCGCGCGGGGACTTGTACGTTAATTAACTGGGCGCCAGGACGGCGCCTTAGGCTGCGCGCGCCCTGAGCCATGAAAATGTCGCATGTGTCGATGTGTGTGGCCACCGGCCCAATTAGGCCTCCGCCGTGCGTATGGGTGTGGAATCTCCTCTCGCATCTACTTGATGTGAGCGCGTGCGTGTACTCGCCTCTCTCTTGTGTATCCGGATATGTATACGTACGGAATACTGCGTACTCGAAATACGAAAAGTAGTGCCAAAAAACGGGCACATGTGCGATCTCACTGGGGGCCTCCGATAATGCGTAATCGAATCGACGCGCCTCGAGAGGACGAGACGCGCATGGAGACGCGCCGGCCTCGCGGCCAATTGCTCGCGGCCCGCGACGGGCGAGTTACTTATCATGCGCTAGAGAGAAGAGACGCGCCTGCGGCGCCGCTTGCTGCGCGTGCAAAATACAATAGATTCAACGTGTATCGAAAAGTCACACAGTGTGGGCGTGGTTGTGCGTGTGCATTGGTGAGTCGGTTTGGTCCCGCCCGCCCCGCGCCCCCCGGTGTTTTTGAACGGTACAGTACCTTTCACCATCACCATCACCATCACCATTTATGCATGCGTTCCGAACCGCCGGTGAACCAAAGGGATCGAGAAGGGGTCAGTACAAGTTCCAAACGGCGCGCCCTCGTGGGCGCCTCCCCTATTCTCCGAGTTCGCTCCCCCGGAACGGAGGACGTCGTCGGCAGCGCAGGGACTGTCCAGTCGCTCAAGGACATGTTGCGACCGCGTCGCGACCTCATTCCGCTGCTCTGTGGCTCAACGGCCGCGGCAACCTTCAGCGCTTCGACGGGCGCAGCAGCAATTCGGATCGCCGTCGTGGGCGATGTGCACGGCCAGTGGGACAACGACGATAACTCCGCACTGCAAGGGCTTGCGGCCGACCTGAACCTTTTTGTGGGCGACTTTGGCAACGAGGATGTGCGTGTCGTCCGCACAATCGCACTGCTGCAGGATAAGCTGCACGTCGCCTCCATCTTTGGCAACCACGACGCGTGCAATCTAGGCCGAGGTTATTCATATAATCGCAAGAACCTGCCGATGATGGGCACGCCTGCACCTGGATCTAATCCGCGGCTCGGCCGAGGCCCTCGCTTTGACGCGGTACGCGAGATGCATGAACTTTTGCAGCGCTCGAATGTCGGCTGGGGTCGAGGTGACTTTGAGGCCTTGCGTCTCAGCGTCGCTGGCGGCCGGCCGCTCTCCTCGGGAGGGCAAAGCCTCGAGAGGAAGGCCGACATGTACGCCGACCTGTGGGGAGTGTCGGACGCCGCCGCGAGCTCGGAGCGCATCCGAGCGCAGCTGGAGGAGGCTCCAGAGGCACACAGCTTGATTTTGCTCGCGCACAATGGGCCGACGGGGCTGGGCGCTGAGGCGCATTCTCCGTGCGGTAGGGACTGGGGCGCACGCGACAGCATGAGGGGAGCGAGGAAGGCGCCAGCGACGACGCCTTCGGACGGGGACTGGGGCGACCAAGACCTCGCCGACGCTCTGCAGGCATGCACGCGCCCGATCCCGCTCGTGGTCTTCGGCCACATGCACGAGGCGCTCCAAGGCGGCGGCCTCCGCACGATGGTCCACGTGTCCACCAACGGCACCGTCTTCGTGAACGCCGCACGCGTGCCGCGATGGCGCCGCCGGCCCGGTACGAGCGCTGTGGAGCGCTCGGTCACGCTGATCGAGATGAGCGAGGGCGAGCTTGGAGGACTGCGGGCTGTGGCCTCGGTGGAGGCGGCCTGGCTCGATCCCTCTGGCGCAGTCGTCGAGCGCAGCGTGCTCTATACAACGCCGGTTGGTGCGGCCGCAAGCGCTCCAACTGCCGAGAAGAACGACTGTCAGGCGGCGAGCCCTGTGTGAGAGCATCGAGTACTCCATCGTGTGAGCAAGGTACATCGAATTTCTCATGATTCTCGGAGAACAGGCGATCGTAACAGTGGCACACAGCTAGGACCCACACACGCCGGCGCCGCGCCGGCACACGAAGCAACGCCGACATCAACCGAACGGTGTGCGTGGCGCGGCTGTGGAGATTTTCGTTTGTCGATGTCGTCGAGCGAATGTGTAATGCGACGAAAAATCTGCCGTGCGGCCGGGCTGCGCGCCACATCACATGGCAGCAGCGCACCAGCCGGTGGGGCGCCACGACGCACGAGCAGGGACCCTCACTAAGACGCATCGAGAAAGTCACAAACAGCGCCCCCGCGAAACCACTCCCTTGCCTTCGAGTAAATGTACCAGACCAGAGAAAATCATGATGTGTGATTCACATTATCTTCGTGCAACGCGATCGAGTTACCGTTAGGGTCCCGTACCGAGGGTCCGCGTTGCGGCGTGCGTCCGTCATACCGTTTCCGTGAGTCAGACTGTGCTGAGACTGTGTGTGAACCGTGTGTCACCTGAGACCTGTAGTGTCCCGGCTCCCCCCGGTGTCTTCTAGCAGGTGCTGTATGGTTTACATGAATGAACATTCGCGACGACAACGTGCGTGTGAAGGCACAAGCCAGGCGCAATTGAATCCCTCATCAAGGGGCGCCTATGTGGCCGCGCGCGGCAGGCCCCGGCTCTCGTGTGAACTGAGCACAAACGATGCGCGTGCCGCCACTTCGCGTTGTGCTCTGTATCTTTGGAGTTGTGCCCCGCGCCATCCGTGTTACATGGCCAGCGATCAATGCGCGCATCGTCCAAGTTCTGCGAGACCAGAACATGCTTGTTAATGTGACAGTCTTCACCAATGATGTCGGTGAACGGCTCGTAGATGGCTGCCGAACAGAGCAGGCCGATGTACATCTGGTTCCATACAGCGTCCTTGAGATACATCCGCAGGCAGAAGCCGACATCGTCATCAATGAAAGCTGCACTCCTACTTTGGACATCTGCCCCATGTTATTTATACAAAGACTGCCGCTCGAGCAGCGCCGCAATGCGCTTCGACAGATGTACATGGAAGCCGTGGTTGGACGATTCCTCAATCGCAGCAACTCATCGTTTGACGCGGCCGTCGTCATTGGTGGAGACTATTACCCGCTGCACAATGTGAGCGCGAATGACGTTTTGGAAGCTACAAACCGAACTCACACCATGTTTATCAGCAGAACCTCACCATCAGGGGGCTTCACGAATGGCTTCTACATCGGCCACCTGCATGCCGTGTCACGCGTCATGAGTCGTGCCGATATCTACTTTCAGGACAGGCTCCTCCGCACGCGTCGAGGCTACGAGGCCCATCTCGCAGCAGCTTTTGCCCACTTTAGCATCAAAGAGAAATACACTGATTTCCTCTTTGCCAAAGTCAGAGCCTCAGGAATGTTTGCCGGGTACACGTGGCCACATTTGTGCAACCGATACCAACAAATCAAAGCTGGGCTCTCGCCCACTGGGGCTGCTTGGCTCCATGAGACGCTCGAAATCATCGCAGCCAAGATGCGACTCCCGGCCATAGAAGGCCTGGAATTGCAGTCCAATTGCCTAACTAAGCGTCCAGCCGTCAGCTTCCTTCTAACCGAGAGAGATCGCCAGGATCCCCCCGATGAGCTTTACTCATCTCCCCATACATGCCGGGGAAGCGCGTGCAAAGCCACAGCGATTGCCGACCAGAGGCGCTGCATGACATATGCGAACGGAAGCACTCGTGAAGAAGGCAGGCCATCCCTGCAGACCGAAAGCGATGCTGACCCGAGAGACCACACTCTGCGCGTTTACCGCAGGGACATGCCAGCTTTCGATGAGGCTGAGCATAAGTGTATCTACACGCCATCCTCGCTCGAGGTTGCATGGGCTGATGTTTGGGCACAATGGGAGATTCAGCGCACGCCAGTGACGCAGGCGGTGCTGTGTGAGGCCTCCAGTCGCCTGGGCGCTCCTCAGAGACCAAGAGATGCGAGCATGTTCACCTGTGGCAGCTCACAGGTTGAAATTGAGCCTCTCGTTGGGATACTGCGCAATCCAAGAGTGCCATGTGAAGACAGGTCGCTCAGTGCAGTGCTGAATCAATCATATCTATGGTTGGATGTACTTCCACCTTTGAACCCTGGCTCGCATGCGTACCTTTTGGACATGGGCGCGTCGACCTGGATGGGCGGGGGACCTGGAGAGAGAGAAGTAGGCGCAAGTGGAACCTCCTTTATCGTTGATCGATTCGCACAGCTTGGACTCGCGTTCGACCGCATCTTGGCATGGGAAGCAACACCGCACTCAGGTTCGGAGATATGGTCTTCTGTCCCAGTCGAAATTCAGGCAAGGATGAGCTACTACAATGTTCCCATATCCGACAACGAGAACCAGTCGAGCTATCCATGGCGGCACCTGCTAGAGCTGGCAGCGCCGCGCGACTTTGTTGTCGTGAAACTCGATGTTGACAATCCAGTCATCGAAGCTAGCCTCATCCATCAGCTGATGCAAGAGCGCGCTATTTCCTCACGCGTCGACGTGCTACTGTGGGAGCCACATTGGCGGTCAGCATCGAAAATCTCGCGGCTTGCGTGCGCTGATCCATTACAGCTTTGCATTGTTCCTGGCTTCCACCGCAACGCCAGGCATCCTTCTCCACTGCACACTTACCTCAGCGAGACAGTGAAAACGTTTGCAGAGCTGCGGAAGCTTGGTGTGCTTGCTCATGCTTGGTACTAAGCCTCAGAGGGGGGGAGGCCCGACGCCAGCGCGCACGACCCTTAAGTGTAAAATTAAAGTGATTGATTCACATTCGATTAGACCATGATACCTTTGGCACGTTAATTTGGGTTTAGGGATATTACATGCTCACAGTCGGGACGTCCTCCCGATTGGAGCTCGCCTTCGAAGCGGCTTCTCAATGTGAAAAAGTACTGAGAAAGTTACAGATACAGCGCTGTGCACGGATCACGGTGTCGTCGTCGAGACAGACGACACGCAGCCATGCGGCACGCAGCACACAACACCGAGTCGCCGTACAGTAGACCTTCCGCGTTGCGGCGACGCGCGGGGGCCGGTGTAGCTGAACACACTTACACACAACTTTTCCAGCAGATCAGGCGCTCTGGCCGAAGGCCGAACATACACTCGGGGCGCCAAAGGGTATAATTTTTCAGCTGAACGGCTGTGCAGGAGTCACGCTGTATGAGCCTCCCTTTCCCTCAATTCACGACGGACATCCTTGGGCTTGGCGCTTGGGGCGACGAGCAGGGCGTTGTGCGATGAAGCCTCCATGAAGCCTCCATGCATACGTACGCGATCCGCACCAGCGGCAAGGGGCCAAGGCGCCCTCGGATTCGATCACGGGCCCGGCTCGCGAGCGGCTCAGACGACGTAGGCGCCTGGTCCGGGTGCGGAGCTCGACGTACTCTTATTCCCCGAAAACCGCTCGGAGGTGCCGAAGCCCCACGAGGCGGAGGTGGCCTGCGGGAGCAGCAAGCGAGGGGCAGGTGGTGAGCAGGCAGTGCGAGGAGTCGTACCGGTAGCTCGGGTCTAGCCTCAGGTCTAGAACAAGGTCAGGTCTAGAACAAGCTAGGGTCGGGCGAGCGCACGATCGCGCGCCGCGGCGAGGGGGCAGGGTAGGGGCAGGGAAGAACGCGGGGACGCAGCCAGTATAGCAGCGCCAGTAGAGCAGCCAGTAAAGCAGCCAGTAGAGCAGCCAATTATAGCAGCCACAGGCAATGTAACGGCGATGTGGCAGCGGAGGATCAGCACGCACCCCATTGTTCGATGATCGGATTTGGGCGCCGGTCATGCTGCCGATCGGGTAGGCGCCCGGCCCAGGAGCGTCGCGCCCTCCGGTCACCTTCTCATGCTCGGACGAGATGTACACCTTGGCGGCGTGTTCGCGCGTGCTCGTGCCAAATCCGAATCGTGGTGTCGAGGGCTTCGTGGACGAGTTCTGTGGGCCGATCGCCGCCGTGACATCGTAAGAGCCGGGCGAGGGTGTGCCCGCTGCGCGCTTGACGTGGTCGTACGTGAAGCGCTCCGACTTGCCCATCACCCAGCCGGGCTGTGACTCGTTCTTGCTGAGAATCTGTTTGCCCACCGCATCTGTCAGAGCGACATATGCCGGGCCGGGCGAGTTGATGCCGAACAGCGCCTTGTTGTGCTCTTCCGTCACATACACCTTCGCCACGTTCTCACGCGTCGCCGAGCCCATGCCGTAGACGGGCGCTGATGCCCTCGCGCTGTTCACCTGCTTGCCAAGACCCAGCGAGGGTGCATAGGCGCCAGGGCCCGGGGCGCCATCCTTGCTCGGCTTGAGCCAACGGTCAGCGGTGCCAAAGGCCCATAGCGGCGCCGAGGCCTTGGCACCGTCCACTTGCGGACCGACCGCCGCCCTATGCTTGTAGACTGCCGGGCCTGGCGACGCATTCTTGTCGACACACAGTTTGGCGTGCTCCTGCGATATGAAGACCTTGTCCCGGCCTTCGCGGGTGCCGGAGCCGAAGCCGTAGATGGGGCTGGTCTTCCACCCACCGCGGCTCTGCGTCCCGAAAGTCGAGCGCGTGCCGCCCACTATGCTCACTGGCACCATGATGCGTGATGCCCTAAGCGGTCCGACACTGGTGAGTGCGTCGAAGGAGGAACAACTTCGTTTTCCGTTTATCTGAACATCTCGCCGATAAAGTTCTTCCAGCAATTCAATGCATGCATGCTCTCTCAGGCAGTGCATTGAGCACAAGACAAGGAATGGCGAATAATAAACGGCACCCGTTGTCCTGTGTGTCCGGCTCCCCCCGAGCCCCGGACCCGGTGTCTTTTTACAGTCGATGTACAATTGTACCGGGGTGTCTTTTTACGGTAGTGTCTTACCGGGTCAGTAACTCGTGGAGCCTAAACCCTGACTCCGTGGCGATAAACTGTGGTGATCAGCGAAAGCGTCCATTGCGATTGCGGCACCCGTGCTTGGAGAGTGTGCTGTCTGTGTGTGTGTGCGCCGCACTCTGCGCCCCCCACGTTGTGTCTCCACGGGACCTGTGGCTGTGCGTCTTGCCGAGATGGCAAATTAACGTGAACGTGTTTCACAGCAGCAGCACAAGCGTTTGGTGGCGACCGCGGTGGGTGAGTGCCCCCGATGGCAGGCCGTGTTCAAGACATGTCAACGCGATTCGACTGGAGTGACGTGTGTACGACCATCCTGTCGATGCAAAGCTCGCACACGCATCGTGCCTCGGTCATTTCCCAGCTCGGTTCCGAAGGGATCTCCGAGCGCATCTCCGTGTCACCGGGCATCGTGCTCAGCGCAGAGACGATCGAGCAGGTGGTTGGCGATGCCGCTCAGAGCTGCATGGTGCCACCCGACTACGCTGCCTCCGGAAATGTGTCGACGCGCTGGTTTGGAACCATTGGCAGCAGCCTGGCGCATCTCAACCTGCTCCACCGCTTCGATCGCCGGCGGCCAAAGTGCTCCTGGCTGATGGTGCTTGCGGACGACGTTGTGCTCTTGCCAGGCTTCGCGGAGTGGGTCCAACGGAGCGTGTTCACTGCGTCGAATACCAATGTCGACTTTGTCAACCTGGCTGTGGTTCGGGCATGGGGCGAAGAGTCCGGGCAGGCAACGAGCAAAGAGGCCTCAGCGGTCAAGCGAGTGAGCGGCTCACAGGACTGGCCCGCTTGGACTGCCGGGCGATCCCCCGCTGACGCGATCGTCAAGAGCCCCAACCTGCTCGTGAGCGGCTATCTCGTGCGGATGGCCACGCTGCCAGTGCTGCTCAAGTCCTTTGGTCTGACGCGCAACTGGCGGCGCGAGTGCTCGATCGACCAGGTGCTCGCTCGCGTGCAGTACGCGCTGGCAAGCTCCGGCCAGTACCGTGCAGTGAACGTGGAGGCTGAATGGAGCAAGCTCGCTCACTGCGCGGTGGGCGAGAGTGAGAAGCAAGTCATCCAGAAGCGCTTTCCCGACCGGCACGCGGCGTGCGAGACCCAACATAAAGAGCTCTACGGTAGCGGCTCCCGGTCGCATGATCGTCGACGACGGCTATCGAGCATCGACGACACCCTCTTGATGACCAAGAAGAAGGCGTCCGTGAAGAATGGCCACACGCAACCTTCGGGTGCGTGCTTCCACGGCTTCCAAGTGCCCGGTGATCGGGTGACAGTCGATGGGGAGGGGAGGCTCGTCACACGTCCGCTCGGGGTTGGAGGAGCAGCTATTGTGAGGGAGGTGGCGGATGAATGGCCGTCTCGGTGCGCATCCGCGATGCGCGGCTTACTGGATCGCGGGCTGTTGGACAAGGGATCCCGCGCACCCCATCACGCCCAGCCGACCGCGGCGATTGCGACAACAACTGCGCCCATTCCGCCAAAGCCGGCGACGGTGCGCATCGTCGAAGAGCTCGGGCTGACCTTTGGACACTCGTCGAACAAGAACTTTCCGCAGACGTTTCCGTCAAGAAGTACCCCCCGGGCGCCGATCACGGCGAATCAGGCGCAGCTGCTAAGCAGCGAGGACCTCGAGCTCCTCAAGCAGTTGGTGAACGCCAAGGGCTGGGACGAAATTGCCGCAGCACGCGAGTACCCGCAGCGGGTCCCCCAGCGGGGACGTCGAGGTTGTGCCGCCGTCACGGACCCACTGCACTGCTGCTACCGCGTCTCACTGGTGGAGCGGATGGAGCGGATGTCGGCGTGGAGTCGCTCGCATGGTCTGCCGCAGAGCATTGACGTCCTCTACCCCTACGCCGGCGTGGATCTGCTCAACTCATACGGTCTCTTCCCCTCAGCCCCAGTCCACGTCCTCTCGGCGTACCACGTGGCTTACTCACCGAACGCGGAGACTGACGACCCGGCGGACCTGTTCGCGGAGACGCGCCGCTGCCTGCGCGACGCCGAGTGCACCCACATAATGGTCGAGTCCGCAGCCAACTATTACCGGCACCTCATGTGCCTAGGCTTCCGCTCCGCCATGTCCGCGTGGATGGAGGGGCGCTATTTCGCAAAGGGGATTGGTGTCTTCCCGTCGATGCTGATGCTCATACGGCTCCTTGACATGGACCTACTTGAGGTGACGATGCTGCGCCGGCCAAACGAGAGGACGGGCAAGAGGGCGGAGACCTACCACGGCACCGGCTTCGTCATGATCGTCCAGCGGCGCAGCAAGCTGCCCTCGGAGGCAAAGCCCCCGCCGCGTCAAAAGATCGTGTACCTCGGAGAATTGTACGGCCCTAAAACGGTTCGGAGCTTCTTTGACGAAGTGGAGAGGCACATGACGCTCAAACCGTTTGTCTTCATCAACAAGGCCATCCTGTTGAACATGAATGAGCCTACCGGCGAAGGCGACCATCTCATCCACGGATCGTTCTTTCGCAATGAGCTCTGCAATCGAGGTGCGATCGTCGGCGCCATGGTTCAAGATCAGACGGGCCTTGACATTTACATCGCGGGAGACTTTGGCCTGAAGTACACGCGGTGCGCCTCGCGCTTGCAGGCGGCGTGCGGCCTGCCATCCCGATCGCACATGCCGCACCCGCTGCCCACCGCATGTGCTTCTCACCGGTCGCGGTCGCATACGGCAGGGGCATCCGGATCTACGGTGACTGCCAGAGCGCGAAGACGAACACGGACCAGCAGGAATGGATGGCGCGGGCGGTGTTGGAGCTACCGCATAAGGCGACCATCGGCGCGCGCTGGCTCAACCAGTCGAGTGGCAAGCGGTCGGAACGTCGGTTCTACAATCGGTCGGAGCCTCTTGTGCTGGCAGAGCCCCTGCCGTTCGGCTGGTCGCATTACAGCATGAATGATGAAGGCGATACTGGATGTCTTATGGTCCATCTGCCGCCACAATCCTTGCCCGCTCCAATGTCGAAGTCCTTCTGGCCGTTCGCTCAGAAAGCGGAAAGCCGACTGAATTATCCACAGCCGCCAGCGTGCGGAATATTCAGTCGGCCATGAAGGGAAGGCCGTTGTGCTGGCCGGCTGCAGATCGGTTCGTCGTAGCTTCATTGCGCGTGACGATTCGGCGTGGGTCCGGCTGATGCTGCAATGCCCCAATCTCGAAACCACAATCTCAGCACACAAACGACATAAAGACGTGATGTGTCGGCTCGCAGCGCCGCAGCGGAGACAGCTCCCCACCGCCAGCTCTCGCTCCCCATAGTCTCGAGTTTGCGGTGACCACGCGACGTCGAACTCGATCCAACACCGCCACAGCAAAAAAACGAAACTTCCCACCCGCACCCCCCGGGGCGGGAAAGCGGGATTCGAGCGGGTGTCTGCTGCGTGTGGGTTCTCTCCAAGGGGGGGCTAGTTCCTTGTGAATACAACTGAATACAACTGCAGACCGTATGTGTACCCGCGGTGGCCAACTACCATACCGTGAATAATGGTCCGTCACCACCCGATAAGTACCCCTGGCTTCTCCACTTTGGGCTACAAGGCTCCTCTAGACAGGTGACATCGGGTTTGCCGAATGCGCGGAACTCGATTTGCCAGAAAGCCCCGCACGCCGAAGGAGCCTCCGAAGAATGGCGATGGCAGCAGTTTGCCCATACGGAATGTAGGACAAAATGTACCAAGTCAGCGCAAAGAATTGGAGGAGGATGAAGACGAGCGAGAGCAGCCCCGAGTGCAGGACGAAGATGCACACGAGCGTTCCAATGAGCGTTCCAAAGTACGCGATCGACGCAAGGCGGCGCGAGGGCTCCATCATTTGTTTCAGCTGGCGGGTAGGCCCAACAAGAAAGGATGTTGCGCCAAGCGAGAGCAAATTGCCGAGCGTATACTTGAACGCGAAAGGGATCGGGTTGCCCATGAGCAGCTTTGCGATGGACATGAGCGAGCCCAGCGAAAGCAGGCAGCCGATGGCGAGGCAAGTGAAGGCGCCGATGATACGTTGCTTGAGGCTCAGGGCTGGGCAGCACTTGCATACGCGCACGAGTCCGCTATCCTGCTCCTCCTTCGCAGCGCCGAGACCACCAAGGTTCACGCCAGTCATCATCGAGGCCGCAGCAGCCGCCTCGCCGCATCGCTCCTTGGCCGTCGCCGCTGTGGTCTTGAGCTTCTCCACTCCGCTCGAGCCCAGATCGCGTGCCTTCTGACCTGCGGCCTGCACCTTCTCCACTCCGTTCGAGGCCAGGTCGCGCGCCTTCTGCGCCTTCTCAAGGCCCAAATCGCGAACCTTCTCGAGCGAGCCACTGACTTTGGCCTGCGCCACTGACTTCAGCTCTACTAGCTTGGACACGCCAAGGTTCTCGGTGAAGCTGCCGAGCTTACCCAGGCCCGACCGGAAGGGGCTTCGTGGGTCGCTATCGCTCAAGAGGCGATCCCGATCGCAAGTGGGCGACTCGCCGTCGCTCGAGGGCGCCTCGCTCCCGATCTCCGGCTCGGCCAATTCCACGCGCGTGAGTCCCTTGGGCAACGAGCTGCCCAGCATGTGCAACGAGTTGCTCAAGGCCGCCTTCTTCTCAGAGACCTTTTCGAGCTCGAGCGCTGCCTTCTCCTTGAACTTGGCCACGCCCTCGCTCAAGCCGCTACTAGCAACCTTCTCCTCTACTAGCTTGGTCATGCCCTTGGTACGAGCCTCCTCCATCGTGGACCGTGCGCTCGCGAGGCCGGCGCTCAGCTTACCCTTGAAGCTGTCCATGTTCAGCTCTGCCAGTTCAGCTCCTCACTGCACTCGGGGAAGGAGCGTGGGCTGTGTCGGTCTGCAGTCGATTGGCGTGAATTGTTCTTTGCCGCTTGACCCCAACGGTTA
Source organism: Chrysochromulina tobinii (assembly GCA_001275005.1). NCBI lineage: Eukaryota > Haptophyta > Prymnesiales > Chrysochromulinaceae > Chrysochromulina > Chrysochromulina tobinii. The sequence goes on along the minus strand of JWZX01003170.1, from coordinate 65 downwards.
AGCGGCCGTGAACCAACGTGTGAAGAGAGACAGACAGTCGCCCGGCCAGGGGGAAGGGATATGCG
>JWZX01003169.1:0-23560 GCA_001275005.1 Chrysochromulina tobinii | reverse complement strand
ATGGTGAGTATCCTGTCTAGCTCTCAGTCGAGAGCGGAGTGGTCCCGCCCACCCACCGCGATGTAAGCCTGGTCTAGCTTTAGCAGGGACCGGGTTGTCGCGCTCACCAGGCTGCTTGTGTAGCTCTGATGAACAGCAATTCAAGTCAAACACGCGACCAAGTTTACTAGGTCCTCTATCCGCCCTTGAATTTCACACCACGATGGAGTCCGTGCAAGATGAAAGCGCTTCTGGCAACATGAGCACTACAGCAGGGGAGCGCAATACTGGCGCTGGACCAGCATATGAGGAGAAGCTCGTCCTCGCCAAGGCTCAGCACGCGGCAGAGGTGGCTCGTATCACCGAAGCTTACGACCGCGCCGTGAAGAATGACAAGGCGCGCGCCGAGGCGGCGGCCGCCTCAGCGCTGCCTGCAGCGCCTCCGGCGCCACGCCGTGGGGACGCCACGATACGGGGACGCATGTCACGTGCCGAGCAGGCCGCTTTGGCCGAGCAGATGAGGCTCTCGTGGGCCGCCTTTCTCGGAGCGTCTGAGGTGGCCGACGCGCTCGCCGCATACACGGGGCTGCGCGCCGCGTGCCGCGTGCCCGAGAGCGTGAATGGGCGGGCTGCCTTCGATGCGGTCTTGCACGCGACCGTCGAGTGCGACGAGGTGCCGCACCGCGAGAAGAGCTTGATACGTGCGCTTGCCGACAACTGGACGCTGCGGCCACCGCCGCCCGACGATCCGGCTCGCGTGGTCATCTCGGGAGCGGGTCCCGTGGGCTTGCGTGCAGCCGTCGAGGCGAGCCTGCTAGGTATGCACGTAACGGTGCTCGAGAAGCGGGCGGTCTTCTCGCGCGTCAACATCCTCACACTCTGGCAGCCCACTGCGGACGACCTGATGGCGCTCGGCGCTCACCTCTTCTACCCGCGCTTCTCCAACCGTCGCGTGGGCAATGCGCCGCTGCACCTGGGCACGCGCGAGATCCAGCTGGTACTGCTCAAGAACGCGCTGCTGCTCGGGACCACCTTCCTGTACAGCACCGAGCTTGTCGCCGTTCAGGCGCCCACTGACGGCGGCGCCGGTGGAGGGGGCGGTGCCAGCCGAAGCAACCGAAGCAGCGGCAGCAGCTCCAGCAGCTGCCGTGGCGGTGGCAGCTTGTCAACTTGGCGCCGGCTCGGTGTGGATGTTGCCTCTTCCTCCTCGTCCTCGTCCTCCTCGTCGTCGTCGTCGTGGACAGCGTGGGCGCGGCGCGCGGCCTCCACCGCCACACACCAGACGATGGGCGGTGCCCTCGCTTTCAAGCCGAGCAAGTTAGCCGACTACGCCACGGGCATTGGCCAAGGCAAGTGCAACATGCTGGCCACGTCCGAGCTCGACGCGACGTTTGCGCTCGGCGCGGAGGTAGTGCGCCCGTTGGATGTGGACGCGCTGCCCTTCGATGCGCTGCTGCTTGCGGAGGGAGAGTGGTCGAACACTTGCAAGCAGCTCGGCGTCGCTAAGAGCGTGGACCGATTCACGCAGGCTCTCGGGCTCGTGCTCAACCTGCTCATCGATCCCAAGGAGCCGAAGACGCGAGAGCCATATATGCGCTCGTTCAACATCTCGCCGCTCGAGCCGCTCGGGCTCGAGCTCAAGGCGGCGGGGATCGACTTCGAGTTTGGAGAATTCCTAAGGGGGGAGACGCATTACATTGTGCTCTCGGTGAAGAAGGCTTCGCTCCTCTCGCACGGCGTGCTGCGCGCCGACTGCGGCAGCGGCCTGCTACTCACGCCGAGCAACCTTGACGAATCCCGGCTGCTCGAGCTCGGTCGAAGAGTGGCGACGCTCGTCGGGCTGCCCGAGACGACGCAGTTCGCGCCGCACCACCCGGCGAAGCTCTTTGACTACTCGACGCGCGCGCGCTGCCTGTGCCCCTTCCGTGTGCTCGGTGTGCGCGAGGGTGGCGCGAGGCCCGGGGGGGGTGATCGCGATGGACATCGAGGCGCAGCCGTACTTGAAACAGGAGGAGACCAAGTACCACGCGCGCAGCCGCGCAGAGGCAGACATGGAGATCGCCCAGCGTGCCAGGGAGCGCATCGAGCTCGAGCGCGCCATCACGGAGTTACGCAAGGTCGTCGGGGCGGGCGTCCAACAGCAGCTGTCGAAGCTCGAGCCGCCCAGGCCGGCAGGGCTCCAGATGCTCAGCCTCTCTCAGATGGCGGTGCTCTTTGAGCAGCAGCAGCAATTCGAGCAGCAGCTGGTCGCCGCGACGAAGACTCGCGGGCCGAGCGTCGGGCTCACGTGCGAGGGTACCGCCAAGAAGACGTACCACCTGTCCGCGGTCTCTGCCCATTCTGGATGCACCGAGGCCGTGCTGAGCGCCAAGAATGCGGGCGGGCAGCACGACTGGACCTCGGAGGAGCGACTGCAGATCGCCATCGCGCAGCTGAGCACGTGCGAGCGGGCACTCGAGGAGCTCGCCGAAAAGACACGCATCCAGCAGAACGCCGCCGATGCGGCCAGAGCACGGCAGGCCGAGTGGAATGAACGCACAGCGCGCGCGCACGCCGGCTACACGAGCGCCGTCCCGGTCTTCCCGATCGGCGACGCGCTCCTAGAACCCTTTTGGCCTCAGGGACTCGGCTCCAACCGCGGCTTCCACAGCGCGCTCGACGCGGTGTGGAGCGTCCACGTGCTGCGCACCGAGGGGCTCGCTTCCGCGCTGCTCGAGCGCTCCTTCTGGTACGACTTGATGCTGCAAGGGCCGTGGCACCCGCCGCTCCTCAGGCCCGCTGCTGGCTGGTCGGCCGATCCCGTCTCACGCTACGCCGCCACCGCAATCGTGCGGCATAAGAGCACGTACACCGATGTCGCGTCGAAACGGCTGTACCGCGGCGCGGGTGCGACACCGCCGCGCATCGACGCGCTCGGGCTGCAGGCCGAGCGAGGCGGCGCAGGCAGCAGCAGCGTGGGCGGCTTGTTTGGGCGGCCGCTTGTCTGACTCAGTCTGCGAGGAGCAGGAGGGCCAGCCTTCCAAGTACTTACTACGCGCGTGGCTCGTTGGCAACGTCAACGTTCGGACGAAATCCAAAACCGAACGGAGGCGCGCAACCGTGAACGTCTCCGAGACATCGTGAAGAATCACATCTTGTTGATTGAAGGCTCCTAGTGTAGTTTCTTGCGTTGCTAATTCATTCCGGCCTATATTTTACATGCCACCACGGACTAGCCGTACGCATTAGGCCCTCAGCATGCGCGGGCGTGCGCGCCACTGCGGGAGAGCGCCTTCTTCGTTCTTGCAAAATGGGCACTTGAGCTCGATGGTTACCGGCCCGCGCGTCGACTCCACCAGCCTGCCGCGTTCAGGATCGTCCGGGGTGAGCCAGCGCCCGAGACAGTCAAAGTGCGCCGTCTGCGCAGCATCGCGTGTATCCCCACCCGCCGTCGGGGCGAAATACGGTCGCCCTCGTCTGACCTCATAGTGTGCTATGGAGCTCATCACGCCTACGTGATAACCGAGAAGACGCGCGATAAGGATGTTGACGGCAACTACACGATGTACTCGATCGAGAGACCTGTGAACATCCTGGAGTGGCCGCGCTTGATGCAACCGCTACACCTCGTCAACACGAATGGGCGGCGGCGCCGGGACTTCCTGACGTCTCCGTTCATGCGGAGCGATAGGAGCTTCGAGCCGCGGCCCCAGCATGAGCCCGCCCAGCATACCAAAAGCTCCCATCATCGCCTCCATGTGCCGCATCATTTGCTCCATGCCTGCATCGGGTGAGCCACTCCCAGGAGACGTGGGTGGTGGCGTGTGATGCGGGTGGTCTTCTTTGTGTCGCTCTGTGGTCACCTCTTCGGGAGCCCGTCCTGGGCAATGCCTCCATTGCCGTGAGAGCGTTTCGCAGCGCAGCTTGCCATTCTCATCGGTCGCGCAGCGACGTTCCCACGAAGAGGAGAGGTAGCAGTCCTCACGGCGGCCTTGCAAGGCTCGTTCTTCCATCCTTCGTACCGGTACGCCCCTCACCTGTGAAGCCCTCTCACCTGTGAATTATGTCGAGAAACACTTATCGTGTCACAAAACGCGGTGAGAGCTGCCACCCCGGTAGCTAAACTGTATATTTCACACCCAACTTCACACCCAATTCGCGTTTGCTTTTTCACAAAAGGCCGGTCACGTTATGTTCGCTCCCGACTCCGCCACGCCGCCGCCGTTCCATAAGCAGACTACGTTCGCGCCGCTGCTGTTGGACGTGCCCGTCGGTGCGGCTCCTCGATCGCCGCAAGCGAGCCCTGCTCCGAAGCTCGGGATCCTCGCAGTGGTCTCCATCATCTTTTTCAATGTATCGGGCGGCCCGCTCGGCAGCGAGCAGGTCATCTCGTCGGTGGGTCCCATCATCGGCCTCGCTCTGCTCGGCGTCTTCGCGCTCTGCTTCTCGGTGCCTCAGGCCATGATCACGGCTGAGCTCTCGACGGCCTTCCCGTACAACGGCGGCTACTCTTTGTGGGTGCAAGCTGCCTTCGGCACCTTCTGGGGCGTTCAGGAGTCGTACTGGTCGTGGTGCTCGGGCGTCGTTGACACAGCGCTCTACCCAGTGCTCCTCTACTCCACGGCGCAGCACCTCTTCTCGGGCCTGGGCATCGACATCGGCCTGGAGGAGGAGGCGACGTGCGACAGCGGCGGCGGCGGTAACGGCACGCGCGCCGCCGACCATGAGGAGGAGCCCACGCGCAACCTGTGGGTGTGCATGTTCGAGCCGGGGTCGGGCTGCGCGCTTGAGTACGGCATTAAGCTCGGCATCCTCGTCTTCTTTTGCCTGCCCAATTTGATCTCGTCCAAGGCGGTGGGCGACTTCCTCACCTTGTTGTGCGTCGTCGCGCTCATGCCCTTTGCGGTGCTCTGCGCCATCGGGATGCCCAAGATGCGCGTGAGCAACCTCGTGCGCAAGCCACGGCAGTACGATTGGGGCACGTGCCTCTCAACGCTCTATTGGAATATGTCGGGCTTCGACTCGGCCTCCACCTTTGCAGGCGAGGTGGAGAAACCCGGCTCGACGATACCGCGCGCGCTCTTCGTCGCAGTCGCTATGGTGGGCCTCGCTACCGCCATCCCGCTCCTCATCGCCGCCGCCGCAGATCCGGGCTGGGCGTGCTGGCAAGACGGTTCACTGGTGGCGGCGGCGATGGTCGTGGGCGGCAGCTGGATGGGTGTGTGGATCCTTGCAACGTCAACGCTCTCCAACTGGGGGCTGTTCGCGTCGGAGCTGCTCGAAGACAGCTACCAGCTCCTTGGCATGGCCGAGATGGGGCTCGCACCCCGAGTTTTTGCGATCGTCTCGCCGCGCACGGGTACGCCGATCAACGCCATCCTCTTTCAGTTCAGCATCATCGCCTTACTCATCTCTCTCGACTTCAATTCGATCATGTGCATCGACAACTTCTTCTCCGCCGCCCAAGGCGTGCTTGAGTTTGCCGCCATCGTGCGCCTGCGCATCAAGCGCCCCGAGATGGCGCGCCCGTACAAGATCCCTCTCTCCACCGCCGGCCTCGTCCTGTTCCTGATCGTTCCCATCTGCTGGTCGCTTCTCATCTGCTACGTGACGGTGACCGACTCAGTGCAAGCCGCCGTGACGATTTGTATCGGCCTCGTCGTCGGCGTGCTTCTCTACGTGCCCTTTCTTTGGTGGGATCGCGCGAAGCTGGAGATTCGCGCGAAAAGCGAACCTGTGCCAGATGAGGTGGAAATTCCCGCAGTCCGAGTCAGTGGGAGGAGCGACAGCACTTGTGATAGGGATAGCACCACATGACGGCCGTCTCCTCTCACGCACCCCGCTCACGTTAAACTGCTATCATCAAACTGCTATCATCGACTTTTGACAACAGAGTCATACACACTCATACTCGTCGTAGACCTAGATCCTACGCCGCGACGCTCAATCAACATTGAAGGTAGTAACAACTTACGAGTTACGTACCATGAAGTCGTACGATGCCGTGAGGACGCAGCTCTTCGCGGCCCGCAGGAGACGTCGCTTTCGAGTTCACGCGCTTGAGGTGTGGCGTATGTGTTTGTGCGTCCCAAATGTGAGCGCGTGCATATAGCCGTTGGATGCTCTGCGACGCACGGCTCCGGCCTGGCACGAGGCCTCGACCACCGGACAGGATGTGTGGCGCACCACCGTCGATGCCCACCTTGAGCAAGCCCCTGCCCTCAAGATCAAGCACGAATCTCAGCACACTGCCAGATTTGAGCTCCGGTATCCTCGCACGTGCCATCAGCTTCCCGTCCACGTACGCGCAGCCACGGTCCGAGACGAGATGCATGTGCCAGCCGTTGTCATCCAGGTGCTCAAGGCCAAACATCGTCCACGAGGACCCGAGTTGGGACTTGCGCAGCTGCTCGATGCAGCACGTCCACTCGAGCACTGCCGCAGCAGCCGGAAGGCGCATAGCCAGCGCGATGCCGCCGTGCTCGGGTGGCGGCAACAGCAGTGGCCGGTTCGCCCAGGAGTAGGCGTCCAGGTCGACGCTGAGCAAATTGAGCTGTGCGGGTGATAGCCGTCGCCTGAAGTTGGTGTTGGCGCAGGACAGCACTTGTGCGTCACGCAGGCCCAACCGATCAAGAAAAGAAGCTCGTCGAGGCGCATGTTCGCAGAGTTAGTTTAGGATTTCGTTAGGCCGCGAACGCATTCACGTTCACGTTGCTGTAATTTGTCATCGCCACATCACGCGTGAAGAACATGATTGAATGAGGTTAATTAAAAGCTGCAATTCTTCATCATCACCGAGGGACCGCGAATCCGGATTGGAGAGGCAGGTATTCGCGTACCGGGATGCCGGACTCTCGAGCGACGGAGATCATAGAAGCCCTCAATCTTCCGATCCCTGTGCTAGACGCTCTCATCGCTGCTTCCCATACAAACCCGCGCTTGCTCAACAAGCGCCTAGAGACTCTTGGTGTCGCCAAGATGGGTTGCCGTCTGCAAGTTGCGCGGGCACTCAAGGAGCACGCCCAGGGTAGGACGATGCTGCCGGCTGGGCTCTTCCAGCCGGCCGGAGAAGAGGATGGGCCCGTCCTCCAGGAGAATGTGTCGCCGCCGTGCTCCCCGCTTCCCCAGCCCAAAACGTATGAGCCGACATCGCCCACAAGAACTTCACCCGAGTGCTACTTGACGAATGCTGCCATTGTCGCGGCTGCAGTCGGTTGTGCATCGCCCACCGCCAGCCTCATCCGCGCGTACGTCAGCGCGCCCGACCCATCGCCGCTCACCGTCGCTCCGACGCCAACTCCGATGGCGAATCGAACCAACCTGAGCTCCGCTGATTCTCGAACCCTGGGCTCCGCTGAGCTACGGACTAACTCACGGACTCGCAAGAGTCCAAACGCATCGCGCGGACGCGGCAACAAGGCGGCCCGCGCCGCATCAAAAAGCTGCTCGCCACCGCTCGATGCCGTGGCGTCCTGGGCCTCTGCCCTTCAGCAGGAGGCGGCCACCAGTCCTGCGGTGCCCTTCTCCACAGCGACGGCCCTAGCGAGCACAGAGTCGACGAGGCGAGCTGCCCAATCACTCCATGCGACCATTGGAGAGATCGTTTGGGCGGCGCTGCTCGCGCTATTGACCCTCGTTGGCGCCCTCGTGGGCACCGTCGAGAAGAGGTTCTCACCTCGGCGTCCTGTATCACCTTGGCCCATGCGCATGACCCTCCGCCCATGACTACCTGGGCTCTGTGCGCTCACCGACCATTGCGGAACCGGCGGCCAGCCGCGCACGCGCTCTCGGGACTCACGCGTGGGCGGCCCCTCAGAACCTCATCAGAAAATTCGCACGATGTACGAACGTGACTGTGCGGTACAACTATAGAGATGAGCCGCAGCTCCGAGCTCGCGCCTCGCCTCTAAGCTCCCATCTCCATCAGCGTCGCGACGCTCGCGTGGCCGCTCTGGGCTCTGGGCGTTGCGTCTCGCTCTCGAGGCGGTCTGTGTGGCGTGTCCCGAGTATCTGGGCTCTGGGCGTTGCGTCTCGCTCTCGAGGCGGTCTGTGTGGCGTGTCCCGAGTATGGCGCGAGCGACGCGCAATACCGTACCGATAGCGACGCCGGACGCGAGGTGGGCCACTCAATTGGGCCACTCGCTACACGGCTACACGACAGAGGAACGCAGAGCCACATATTACAGCATTCGAGATCGACGTATTAATGTCAAATGCGAGCGGCCTAAATAAACGAAGTGAGTAGTGGAACGCTGCGCTTCCTCCTTCCTGTACTTCCTCGCCCTCGGCCTCGGACGCGTGGGGGTGGGGCGTGGGCCCGCGCACCGCCCCACGCATCACGCTCCAGACGGACGGTCGGAGAAAACCCAGTTCACACCTCGCTGTCGCGCGCCCCGCTCGGGCCCTCCCCGGGGGGTCCACCAATTCGGGCGGCTCTCAGGGCTCAGCGCCCACGCGGTCGGGTCGGTTGCTCGGTTCTCCGTGGCACCAGTGCGTGGCACCGTGGCTGTCCTGCAGTGCCCATGAGCCACCATCGCTCTTGCTTCTGCTCAGCGAGTATCGGCCTCGTAGATCGTAGAGCAACGTCCCGGGCGGCGCCGAGGCTTCCTTTGCGCGAAACGAGATGTAGAAGAGCACGCGCCTCCGCGGCGACTCATTCGCACCGCCGCAGTGGATCAGACGCGAGTCGAAGAGCGTTGCCTCGCCTGTGTCGAGGACACCGCGCCACGTGGGCCGGCGGAGCAGCATGGCGAGCTTGGTCTCGGCCGAGTTGAAGGCCTCGTGTGCGGCGGCCGTGTGCGACTGCGGTACAAACTTGGTCGGACCCATGGACTCGTCGACCGGCTGCAACGCGATAAAGGCGGTGAGCACAGCCAGCCCCTGTTCCGACCGATAGGGCGTGTCTGGATGAAACGGCTGCTGCGGCGCTTGTGGGTCGGAGATGAGCGCCGCGCACTCGTGTAGCACGGCATCTGGCCCCAAACATTCGGCAATGGTCGGCCCGAGCGTGGCCAACAACTCGTCGACAGCATCCGCGACTGGAGGCCTTGAGATCGCAAGCTTGAGATCGTGTCGTCGTCGAATTCCGTCCTCACTGTCACGGCGCAAGACGTCACCAAAGTAACTCACGTATACGTCGTCAACCTCAAATGCCGCAGTGTCCGCCGAGGCTGCAAGTGCCTCAGGAAGAGCGCTGTTGACATGCTCCAGCAGTTTGACAGAGCTTTGCAAGGAGAGTGCGTTGGCGATTCTGATGATGCCATCATCAGCAAGTGAGGCTGCTGCATGTGCAACATGTAGTGAGGTGGCCGCGTTGAATTGCTGCGGCCACAACTGTGACACAGCCTCGGCAGGCTGTGTCAGCGCCGCAGCCGCGGCCTCGATCACTAGGAAGATCATCGAATAAAACCCGGATTCATATACATGTACATGCAAATAGATCCGAAACGACCGAGGTTTCCGTGTGAATTCCCAGTCACAGAAACACCTACTCCGACCAGAAGGCGTCGGATTATTCACACGAGCCAAGTTCACTCCACGCGAGGGCGCGGCGCGTCACAGTGGTCCAGCAGGCATGGCCTCCGTGCTGTTCAGCGCGGAGGATGGCGGCATATTCACATCTTCCACCGAGCTAGACGAGCGCGAGGTGTTCGCGGCCTTCCGTCAGAGCTTTGTCAAGTCCACCGAGTTGACAAGTGCCTCGAAGATGCTCTTCAAGATCACTGTGGATGAGGGCACGAAGACGAAGAGCGTGTGCTGGCTGGGTGTGCCGCACGTGACAACATTCGCGGTTGTGCTCGACCTCTTGAACAAGAAGTTCTCGGGCAATGGCGCATTCCTCCTCAAGGGGGGCTACGGCATCCGACCACAGCAGAGTGCAGGGCAAATATTCATGAAATACGGCTACGAGATCGAGTTCCATCCAAAGGTGGACCTTACGCGTATCGCGTGGCATCAACGCGGATAGCCCGCACAGATGTTCGCATGCGCGTGTGTGAGCATCTGGATAAGTTGTTCTTTTCACTTTTGAACGAATTAATCCAGGTCTTTGCCTTCCCGCCGCGCGTTGAAGATGTTCGAGCATTGATCTTCTCGAGAATGAAAGCTCACATCGACATCGTCATTCCGCGGAGCGGCTACCCTCTCGAGGCGCAACCTCTTAAAAACGGCCGACCGCACGGCGACAAGCGAAACGAGCCCTGTCGTCGTACCCGCCAAGGGCTGGGAGTACCCGCGTACGTCAACGATGGGTTCCATCAAGGATCAAGACGGGTAGCCGACCATGGCTTTCAGTCCTTTGGGTTCCTCGCATGTCCTTCTGGGAATGGCCGTCCCGCGAATATCTACAATAAACATATAGCGGCCTCTTCCGAGTCGGCCGCGGGGAGCGGTCGGCTCAGGGGCTGCGGCCGTTGAGTCGGCCGCTAAGGCGGTCGTCTCGCGGTCGCGCGGGTGCGTAGGTGGGTTGGGATGGTTGTGAGGTTCGTCTGCCCGTGTGTCCCGTGGCTGTCCCGTCTCCCCCCGGCGTCTTTTTACCGGCTCCCCTGTTTTTGAACGGTACCGGTAAACTTGACGAGTGACGTGCGGGGTGTGTGTTGTTGGTGGGTTTGGTTGGTTGTGAGATTCGTCTGTGTGCCTTTGTGCGTCCGCGTGTTCCGTGTGTCTCGTGAGTGTCCCGGCTCCCCCCGGTGTCTTTTTACCGGTAAACATGTACGATCGGTACAAGTCCGCACGAGGCGCGGCCTGCGTAACGAGCGAGGCAGAAACGCGTCTGATCTGTGTTGTTTTGGTTGCGCGACGTGGAAGAATGGCCGCTAACTTTATCCTCCGCTCGCTAAGGGATGCAAAGGACAAGCACCCTCTGACCATATCCAAGAGCGCTCCGCAAATCGCTCCGCAAATCCGGCCACCGTCAATAAACGAGAGGGTCCAAGTGCGATTCAACAAAACGTCACTCTCTCCTGGGACAATCGTCGGCTACGACAGTGAGGACGGCACCTATCTAGTGCATCTCAGCCTCATAGATCAGATCGAAAAGGTTGCACCAGATCAAGTGCAGCGCTTGGTGATCTCGATGATGAAGCCGCCGCCGATGACGACCTCAACAACGCTTCCAAAGCTCGTCGGGCCAACGCGTCATCAGCTCGAGTGGCACCACCTTGAGATCAAGGCGCTCTGCTACTGGAGCAAGAACGGGCTCGCGCGAGCTTGGCTGAAGTGGGCCAGCATGAAAGCGGAGCGCTTGCGCCGCTCAGCGAGGATTGCTGCAAAGAAGCAGGCCGAGGCCGAGGCTGCCGCAGCAGTCAAGGCCAAACGCCATAAGGCTGTCTTCGGCAAGCACGGTGGCGTCCTCGGTAAGCTTAAGAATACATTTGAAGACGAGCACGCCCAGATCAAGCAGGAGTGGCTAGCACACAGATTGGCCATTCACCCCGAGGCAGTTCGGCAGTACCAGGAGCTCAAACATGGCGCCGAGGCTGCCTGGGACAGCAACGACATCACCGAGTGCAAGCAGCTCCTTGACATGTGCATCAAGCTCAATGGCCACTGCGACAGCCTGTTCAACTTTCGAGCCAGAGTGAATGATCGCGCAGGTCACACGCGCGAGGCACTCGATGACGCCCGTCGAGCGGTTAGCCTCTGGCATCGCACCGACAACCACCTGCTGCTGAGCCGACTCCTCCAACAGGAGCAGCGGCTCGACGAGGCCAGCTTGCACTTCATGGCAGCTCATAAGCGCGGCGGCGATGGTGTAGTCGCCACGCGCGACGATGATTACAGAGGGCTCGTGATCAGCATCCGGCGCAAGCGAAACTTCTGCAACGTTCGCAGGCCCGACCAAGCCAAGGTTGTCGAGACCAGAACGAGCGTCATCGAGAAGCCCGACCCCCCCGACCTCACTGGAGAGGCGGTGAGCGCTTCGGATTCTGCGAGTATCTTGGCACGATGGACGCCTGTAGAAGGGTCCGACGCCGCGGGAACCTATGAATATGTGCTGCAGCACTGCGAGGAGATGACTATATTCGATCCCAAGCAGCGCAAGTTCCAGGTTTCTTATGGGCCATGGGTCACAACCACTTTCAAGGTGCGGGCAGTGGAGCAGCAACGGATGCTGCAGGGCAAGTCCGTGGCCGACACCATAGCGCTTGAAGGCTGCAGCGTGGGACCGTTGAAGGCAGACAGACGCGGCCGCCTCGTGGCGCGACTGGAGCCGTTGAAAAGGGGTGCGACTTACAAGCTGCACGTCAAATCCACCTCGCAAGAGGGCGAGTCGGACTACAGTGCTGACGTGTTCGTGAAAACCGTGGCGAACGAAGACTCGGGTCCAGGCATCAAGCTTGTGCCGCTTTCCTGGCTTCTCGGCGCCACATACTGTGTGGGTATTGCCGCAGAAGAGTCCACACGCACCGGCCAGGGCGCATTCAGCTATGTGAGGTCGGTGGCCAGGGTGCTCAATTCGCGCCTGATGGACTTGAGACGTGTGTTCGCATACTACAAGTCAGGCCAGTATCTGACAAGCCTCAAATTCATCCGTATGCTTCGCGATGTGGGCCTTATGCAGGGATGCACCCCCGCACAGGCAACTTTAAGCAAGGCAAAGCTGCTGGGAACGAGCGATGTCGACTTGCGCTTTCAGAGGTTGGTCCGTTCCGTGTCGCTGTCGGATGATTCTGTCCCCGCTTCGATGCCAGGCAGCGCAATTGCAAGTGCCGCTCGCGTGCTGACTAATGGCAACGGCGGCGTCAGCCCGAGTGCTAGCGCGAAGGAGATGGCTCCAGGTATCGATGCGACACGCAAAAAGTCGCCTCCACCACCAAAGTCGCCTCCAAAGACACCAAGTGCTGCGCGGCAGCAGCAGGTGCCGCCGCCGCCACCCCAGCAGCAGCAGCCGGCCCCTCTGGCGCAACAGGAGCCACGAAAGTCGAAGGTAGAATGGCGCAAGGTCGCAGGCTCAGCCAGGAGCTTCACACTGGCCGAGCTGCGTGAGGCTGCACGCAGGTACCACGAAGAGATGGTGAAGTCGGCAGGTGAGGAAGCGGAAGTGATCGTGGATCCCGTCGCGGCGGGCGACGCCGCAAGCGGCTTGATGGCTCCCTTCCAGTTCGTAGCAGCACTCATCGAGTGCAGCTGGCAGTGCTACCCGTCGCTCGTTGGTCTCGAGCGACGTCTGACGACATGCATAGATGCCATTCTCGCTGTCGTCATGCCCCTCGTGGACGGTGTCAAAAAGAAGCGCGTGGAGCTCAACTCCGCAAACGTGCGCGCGCTCTTCGTCTTCTTTGACAAGGACCTGAGGAAAATCTTTCGCGCGTATGCGGAAGGAGATCAAGCTGCGATCGTCGCAGATGTGCAAGGGAACGAGTCGATCAATTTGGCTGAGCTCAAGAAGATGTTGTCCGATTGTTCGATGATGGATGACAACCTGACCAACGTTAAGCTGCAATCGATCTTCGCTGAGGTGAATGTCGGCTCAGCGGAGGAGGGCATCGACGAGAACGACAGTGAGATGAGCTACGATGAATTCCTTTCCACGTTGGCGCTCATCTGCGACGTCAAGATTCCCGAGAAGGGGCGTAGCCGAGATGGATTCGAATACACGCTGTACGCGTGGCTGCAGCTTCAATTCATCCCTACATGTCGGCGTCTGATCAACGCCAAGGCGAAAGGGAAGAAGTAACGCGCTACAGTAGTCTCGGGGCGTGCGTACTGCGCCTGCGGCCTGCGGGTATTCCGCCGGTACTGCGACCCACGCGGACGGCGGACGTGCAACGGTGCAAGTAATTAGAAGCGCGGCTTGTACATGTACACGTTTAAATGCGCCTTTTCAAGAAAAGTGCCCATTTAGCATTTTCAGATTGTTGAGCCAAACTTTTAATGCAGTGGGACACAGATTGGACGATCTCGTGCGCTTAGAACGCGGCACGCTCCGATTCCGGATCTCCCCCATGCTGCACGCGCAGCGGCACCTGCACACGGTACGCGGCCAACTCTTCCCTCAGGCCAGTTTGCTCGCAAAGGTCGACATAGGCGAATCGGCCGTGCCAGCTCGGCGCTGTCGGCGTAGGCGCCAGTGTCGCTGCGTGAGCTCAGCCGCCCGTGCGAGTTCTTTAGTCCAGGTCATCGTCATCCTCGTCATCATCCTCGTCATCCTCATCGTCGCTCAAGGCCGCCTTGCGTTTGCGGCCGAGCTTCTTGCCGCGGCCGCCGCGGCCGCGGCCGCCAGAGCCGCGTCCGCCAGAAGCCCGACCACCGCTGCTGCCGGGCGTACCGCGCTTGGCCGCTGCAGGCTGCTTAGCGGCGGCAGTCGACTTGCGCCCTGCGCCCCGGGCGGGCTTGCTCTCGGCGTCCGCGTCCTGGTCCTTGGGACTCGCAAGCAGGAGGTTGAAGTCGAACCCCGCTTCGTCGTCGGCGAGCAGCGCGCGCAGCCAGACGTACTGTGCGACCGCGAGCTCCACGCCCTCGGCCGCAACGGGCGCCGCAAGCCTCGAGGCTCCGTCACTCTTGCGCGGCTTCTTGACCGCAGGCGCGCCGGCGTCCGCGGCGGAGGAGAGCGCTCGAGACCACATGGCGCTAGTGTCGAGTGGCGGCACGTCGGCGAGGCGAGCGACCTGCCGCTCAGTCGCCTTGAGCTCGGCGAGCGGGTCGTAGGCCTGCAGCCGAAGGTCAGAAATGCCAAAGGCACGTTTGAGCTGCTGCTTGAGCACGTGTGCGAGCCCGACTACCGCGCACAGATGGCACGCGCGCTGCAAGCTCTCGACCTGTGCGCCGTTGAGCGCCTTGGCGGCAGCCTCCAGCACGGGGATCGGCTTGGGCTGCTTCTCGGCCTCGTCGCCGAGCAGTGCGCCGGCGGCTGCGAGGGTCGGCTCGGCGTCGAGAGACAGCATGCGGTTCGCCTGGCAAATGAGCCCCAGTACATCAGGCTCCTTGTCGTACGGCATCTCGGCGAGCGCGTGGCACAGCCATTCACTCAGTCGGAGCTCGTCGGCGAGCTGGGCCATGGGGAGCGTCTCGTGCTGCTGCACGTTGAGCATGCCGAGCAGCTCACGAAGGTGTGCCTGCCGATGCTTGCGGTTCGGACCATGCAGAATGTAGAGAGCTGTCAGCTTCGGGCGGGCTGCGAGCGCCGCGGGCGGCACGCTGCTCGCATCCCCCACGTCGCCCGCGTCGCCCTCGCCGCCACCGCCCTTGGCCGCCGCCGCCGCCTTCACGGCGGCCTCGGCGATCGCCTTCTGCAGCGCAAAGGCCTCGCGCGCGCCGCTGGTCGTGATGGCGGGCGAGGTCAGCATCTCCTTATGCCGCTCGTACTGCTTGCGCAGCTCGCCCATGGCTGCGTCGGCCGTGCCACCCTCCTTGCCCTCCTTGTCCCCTTCATCCACCTCGAGTGCAAGCACCTTGGGCAAGATCTCTGCCGGGTGGGCAATGCCATTTGTGAGCAGCGCGCCCGCGAGCGCGAGCGCCGCGGCACGCACCGACACATCCCGAGGATCGCGCATCGCGGCGAGGATGTCTTTGAGCTGGCTCTGCAGCGAGCCAGTCACCGCCGCCGAGTGGTCGGCGGCCGACTGCAGCTCGGCGATCGCCACCTTCTTGGCGGAGCCCGTGGCGCCACTCGAAGCTGAGAGGGTGCGCTGACGCTCCTCGTCGGCGGTGAGCAGCAGCCGCAGGTTGTCAAGCGCCTGCCGCTTCAGCTTCGCGGGCGCCTGGGGCGCGAGCGCGCGCGCGAAGAGGTCGCGGCACGGCACGAGCATCTCGGGCTTGCGCACGAGCACCGCTCCAAGCCCCTTGTACGCGTAGAGCACGCACATGGGCGGCAGCGCGGGGCGTGTGAGCTCGCGCAGCGTGCGGTAGACGTGCTCGATGACCGACTTGCCCACAAAGTACGTTTTCCCGTCCGCGGCGTGCGCCTCGACCACGGCAGCGGGCGCATCGAAGTCGTAGTAGCGACATAGCAGTCCCGCGCAGATGAACGAGCGCCGGAGCGACTCGGACGTGAGCCGTGCGGGCAACTTCTCGTCGGGGCGCTCGCTCATGTGCACGCGATAGTCTTCGAGATACTCGTGGAAGTTGGCCAGGATGCGCACGATGAGCGTCGCATTGCCGCTCGCCTGGATGGTCATCGCGAACGCGAGGATCGTGGGCGTGAGCAGCGACTCCTTGACACGATAGATGAGCGCCGAGAGGAATTTTTCGAGGTCCGCCAGCAGCTTGGAGGGTGGGTGCTCGAGGATGCGCAGCAGCGCGGGGAGCATCTCGCAGATGTGCTGCACCGCGCGCGTGGCGCTCTCGTAGTGCAGGAACTGCGTGAGCACCGCGATATGCGGCAGCAGCAGCTGCGGCATGGCCGTGCAGAAGAGCGAGAGAGCCTGCAGAGTCTCGCCCATCTTGCGCATGAGCGTGCGCGCCTCGAGCGAGTCAGGCGCCGCATTGAGCGCGTCCGCCTCGCCGCGTTGCAGCAAGCTCTCCATGAGCTGGGCCACGAGCTGATGGCACACCTTCTCAGCCACGGCCGCCTCGCGCAGCGCCGTCGCGCTCGGCTTGCCATCGACGCTCGGCGGCTTGAGCATGCGCGCGAGCAGGGAGCCGAGCCATTCGCATCGCTTGGCGCCCACGTCAGCCTGACCGTCGCCCATGCCTGCGGCGGCGGTGCGCGCCACCACACCCACGAGCATTTCGCAACGTGCTATGCAGTCCGACGACTCGAGCGGCGCCGTCGGGTCGTCGGCATTGGGCGCGAACCACAGGTCGCTGAAGGCCTTGAGCACGAGCTTGTGCACCTCCTCCTCCTCATTGGGCCCAAGGCGCAGCACCATGCGGCAGCACGCGTCGATGGCGCGATCTGAAGCTGAGAGAGCCGGCCGCGAGGGCGAGAGCGGCCCGTCGGCGACGCTGCCGACGCCGGCGCCGGCACGGCCTGGCGAGAGCGGTCCGGCGAGCTCGACGGAGTCGCGTCGTGACAACTCCGACGGGGCGGGCGGCGGCGCGGCCGCGGATGCGCTCGGGCTTAAGCAGCCAATACTGGCCGAGCTCGAGGTACACACATCGCGAAGGATCTTGATGACGCGCTTACGCACAGAGACGCCCGGGTCGCTAAGCCGGCTCGCGATGGTCGCGTAGTACTGCGTGATCAGCTCCGGCTTGAGCCTCAGGTACTCGCCGAGCAGGTCGAGCACACTCTCGCGCACGGCAATCGATGAGTCGTCGCGCAGTCGTCCCTGCACCGTCTGCGCCACGCCCTTGAGCGAGAGCACCGACGGGTCCGCCTTGATCACCTCGCGCAGCGCCTTGAGCGCGCGCGCACGCGTCGACGGCTGCGGGTCGCGGTGAACGTATGCGAGCAGGTATGAGAGCATCACCTCGCCCTTGGCGAAGAGGCCACCGTCGGCCATCAGCTGGCGGCACGCGACAAGGATCCCCTCACGCGAGAGCAGCGGCAGCTCGCGCATTGCGTCCGCCTCGCCGCCTGCAACGCCACCGCTCTGGTGCCGCCGGCGCGCGACCAGCGTGAGTCGCTGCTGCTCCTGGTATAGGTCGCACAGCAGCCGCTGCTTCTTTTCCATCGCGATCTGGTGCCACTCGCACAACATGTGTGAGGCGGCCGTGTCCGCGGCTGGGTCGGCGCTGGCCGAGGCCTGCACGTAGTTCAGCACGAGCTGCTTGGTCGTCTCCGCCTCCGTGCACAGCGCTGCGAGCTCCGCCGAGATGCCGCCGCCGCCGCCGCCGCCGCCGCTGCCGCCGCCGCCGCCGCCGCCGCCGCCGCCGCCGCCGTCCTCGTCGTCGTCGTCGCAGCCGGCGGTGTCAGGGCCGCTCAGAGCGCCGCCAAGCAGGCGCGCCATCTGCTCACGCTGATCGTTGACGGAGGTGGAGAGGCGGCAGTGGTCGCAATACCACTCCTTGTCCGTCTTGCTGTCGCCGACGCCCATGCACTCGCCATGGAACCACTGGTGGCACAGGTCGCAGTCGAGCATGAAGGACTGCGTCTTGTCGTACTCGGTCACGCCACACGGACAGCCGATGATTTCGCCCTTGTCATTGGGCTGTGCGTCCATGTTCACGTCCTCCTTGGGAAGCGGGAAGGTGAGGGGCGCATCCGCATGCTTGCGCTTGTGCTCGTAGAGCGTCGCGAGCAGCGCTCCAAGCTGCTCGAGCGCGAGCGTGCGAGCGTGCTGCTCCTTGGTGTCAGCGGCGCGCCCTGCTGCAGACTTTGGCGCCTCTTTTGGTGCCCCGAGCCGTTGGCACAGGATGGTGCCCATGCGGTCGGCCACGTGCGGCGCCGCGGGCCACTCGGGCCGCCCCGTCAGGTGAAGCACATCGCGCACAAACTCCTCGAAGGCCACCTTGTTCTCCGCGTCGTCGGCGTGGTCGAGGCACTTGGCCGCAAACGTCTGCAGCGCGGCGCCCATCAGCTTCTTGACAGAGTTGCGCGGGTGCGCGGCGGCCGCCGCTTTGGCGGCGGCCTCCGCCTCTGCGGCCGCCTTGGTGCGCGCCTTCTCTTCGGCCGCGGCAGCTGCTGCCGCCTCCGCCGCAGCCGCTGCCACCTTGGCCGCCTTGCCGCCGCTGCCGCGCCCTTTCTTGCCCGAGCCGGCGGTGCCATCGGCGTCCGCGGCCGCAGCCGGCGCAGGCGAGACGTGACCCAGGAAAGTCGCGGGTGCCGCTGCGGCGGCCTCGGCAGCCTCGGCGGGCGGCGGGAGCGCGCCCGCCGCCTGCAGCAGCAGCAGCACGAGCGCGGTGAACATCTGGACGCGCGAGCCGTCGGGCAGTGCAAAGTTGCGCCGGCTCTCACGGCTGGGGGAGAGCATCGAAGCGAGGCGCTTCTCGATCAGGTCGAGCAGGATGGCTCGGCGCTGCGACGGGTACTCGGCAAAGAGGGCGAGCAGCAACCGCATCCCCGCCATCTGGATCGGCAGGCAACTGCCGAGCCCCTTGGCGCCGCCCTTGGCGCCCACGGTGCCAAAGGCGGCGGAGAGGCCGAGGCTGATGAGCTGAAGCACGAGGCCGTCCGAAACGCCAGATCGAGCGAGGCTCGGCAGCCGCTCAAGCACGAGCGTCATCGTCGCCGCGATCGAGCCGCCACCCGCGCCGCCCACACCGCCAACCAGCCCAGCACTGCCCGGCGTCACACGCGGCACCTTGGCCGGCCGCCCCTTAGCGCCGCCACGGTTGGGCGTGCTCAGGCCGCCTGAAGGAACGGACGAACTCGCGTCGCCCGCAAGGGTGCGAGCGAGCTCGCGCTTGGCGAGGCCGATGGCGGCCTCGAGCGCCTCTTCGACGAGCAGGTCGGGTGGCATCTTGGGCACGCTCACCAGGCTGAGCAGCAGCAGCGTCGCCTCGAGCGCGTGCGCGCGCAGAGTCGCGCCGCCCGTGTCCTCGCCTACCTCGTCCTCTTCGTCGTCCATCGCATCGCCCTCGCCGTCCTCGGCCTCGGCGGCCGCGCGCGCCTTGCTGCGCGCCTTCTCCTTGGCAGCCGCCGCCGCGGCGGCGGCTTCGGCCGCGCGCCCAATGACCAGCTGGAGCGCGTCGAGCAGCGCGCGCAGCGACGGCTTGGGCACGGCGAGCAGCGCCGTCTCGGGCATCGCACGCACCTCCGTCGCGATCGACGCGATGAGCGAGCGCGCCGGCTCGGCGCTCGCGTCGATGCCCTCGAGCAGTTCGAGCAGCCGCTCGGAGCTGCCCTCGCCATCGGCGACCGGCGGCGCCGCGGGCGGGACGGCCTTGACCATGCTGCTCTGCCGCCGGACCGCGGAAGACGGCGCCGGAGCAGGAGCGGGCGCGCGGGTGGGCGCGGGCGTCGGCGCAGGCATTGGCTTGACAAAGACTTGCGCCGGGTCTGCGGGCTTGACATCCTGCTCGCGAACGTCCTCCTCCTCATCGCCGTCATCGTAGCACACGGAGACGGTGCAGTTGTCACGGTTCACAGCGGTGATGACACCGGGAAAGAAGCGGTCCCGGCGCTTGAAGCGGGCAAGCACCCGCGCGCCAACAGCGAGTTCCGAGGGCGCGGGTGACGCTGGGGTCACGTCACGGGAGCGCTTGCTGCCCGTACGCACGGGCGCCTTCGCCTCGCCTCCGGCCACACACACACCGTCTGCTCCGCTGGCACTGCTGGCTGCAGGCGCAGATGCCGGGGTGCGCGCGACGGGCTCGGCGCCGGCGCCGAGGAAGTTGGGGGGGCGGACATCACTGTGCACGCGAAGCTGCGTGAGGTCCACTGCGCGCAGCATCCTGTCCATCACTTCCTTGGTCGCCGCATCCGGGGCAGAGGAGGCAGCCTGCATGGCAGCCGGGGTCTTCTCAGAGGCCGCGCGCGGATCCGCGAGCGCGCGCAGCTCGTCCTCGATGGGGATGAGCAGCGAGAGCGACGCCGGGTTGAAGGCCTCGGACGCCGCCATCGGTGAAGTCGGGACGGAGGGGGAGGCGCGACGATGAATCGGACCCAAGCGCGTTGCCGCCGAACACAGGATGGGCACGCACGCGCGCTGTGACGAGCCCATGCGAGTCTAAGCTGAGCTACGGATGTCTCCAAATTGGGAACAGGACTTAGTCCTTTGCCTTGTGACTCACCGAATCACTCTTGCATCGGGCGAGACCGCGGCGCTTTCGCACGCGACGACATGCAGTCGCCGCGCGTTGCTCTCAAGACGAGCATGCAGGGCTACCTGCTCAAGAACCACGACGGCGGCAAGTTCGCCGTAAAGAACAACCAGCGCTACTTTACAAGTGAGGGCTTCACCGTCTTCTACTACGAGACGGAGAAGAAGTCGAAGGCAAAGGGCCACTTTGATTTGCGCAACGTGCTCTCCATCCGGCCATCCGCCGATAAGGGTGCGCCCGCGGGCGCCATCGATCTGGAGGTCGGCGCTCCCAACGGTGGGGTCGCCAAGCGCATGGTCATCGCGTTCCCGGCGGGAGAGGAGGAACGCAGCCAGTGGCTCAAGCTCTGGTGCTCCGCTGTCGTTCCCGCCGGCGTCAGTGCCGTGCTCGCGTCGTATGCCAACCCGCAGCTCGCCGCCAAGCTCAACTCCGAGTACGGCGGCACGAGCGCCGTCTCCGCACGGCGCAGTATCTTTTCGAGCAATAAGCCGAAGGCGACAATAGTGCTCACGCCGCGCACAGCCGAGGCCCTGCGCCAGCAGAACGGCGACGACGACCCGCGCGGCGCGCCCACCGTGCCGCCGCACGACACGTCCGGCTACGACACGCCGCGTGATCAAAGCTTCGCGCCGGGCGGCCCGCCACTGCCCAAGCCCGAGGGCACGCCGCCGCAGCCATCGCAGACAAAGGAGGACGAGGAGGACGTGGTGACTTTTGAGATCACTGTGCCCGACAACGTGCAGCCGGGCGACAAACTGCAGGCGACGACGCCGAGCGGCGTCCGGGTGAAGCTGTCGGTGCCCGAGGGCGCAGAACCGGGCACCATCCTCACCTTCGCGTTGCCTGGGGCGGTGGGCGGCGCAGATCGGAAAGCCAAGGCGGCCGTGCTGCTGCAGGCGCGCGCACGCGGCGCAAAGACGCGCGCGGAGCTCGCCGCGGCTGCCAGCGCGAAGACGCCCGAGGATGAGGAGATTGAGCTCGGCCTCGCCGCCATCAAGTTGCAGAAGAACTTTCGCGGACATTCGGTACGCACCGAGCAGCAGGAAAAGTCGAGGCTTGAGTGGCTCGCCTATTACATGCAGCCGGAGGTGGCGCGCTGGGAGAGTGCGCGCGATCTCGCGATCTCGGCCGAGGAGGAGGCGCAGATCGAGGCGGTCCAGAAAGGCGTCGAGTACGAGGAGACCAGCCGCCTCAAGTGGTTCCGCTACTATGTGAGCACCTCGGAGTTTGACGAGGCCGATAAGCTCGTGGTGACGCCGGTTGAGGCGGCGCTCGTGTTGCGCTCACGTGCGACCGTTCCCCCAAGGTGCTGTGCATGCATCCGGTTGAGCACGCCCGCCTCCGAGGCCGAGGCCGAGAGGTACGAGCGCTTCGTGCAGGCGATCCGATCGTACCACTGGGAAGTGGCCGAGGTACTCGCTCTCACGCCTGAAGAGGCACAGGACGTGGCGGACTCCAAGGTGCGGGTCGCGGCGCTGCAGCATGCGATCAGCACGAACGACACCACGAAGGCGCTCGAGTACGCGATTACCAATGAGGAGATCGCGTACATCCGCGCCAAGGCTTCCGCCGCCGCCAAGTGATGCAGGCTGCAGGAGCCGGACAGGGGTGTGCTGCTGCCCGCCGTCCAACGAAGCTCACAGCGCGCGCGCCACGACCCCCCCATCCCTCCGAAAACATGCTCATATGCGCATACTGTAATACCTGTCTCGAGGATCATGGTTGCCCCGCGGGTACTACCTCGTGTGTGTGCTGTATCAGGTGTTTGCTTTGGGTTGAGCTGATGAGCTCGCTCGAGAGTGCAGAGTCCGGTCGAGACATGCCACATGGCATGGCCCACTTCCGCGGTTTGACCCGCGCGCCTAGTAGAAGAACAACGAGTACCATCCATCTTCTAGAGCGACTATTGCCATGGTGCATGGACTATGCACTATCTGTGTACTGTGAGACGCGACTAAGACGCGACCCGGCCCCGCCTCGGCACGGCCTGGCGCAGGGTGTCGGCTTCGAGCGCTGCTTGGATGCGGCTTTGTGGCGCACACGCGTCGCGTGTGTTGGTGACGGGTCGAACGTGCGGTGAGTCGATTCTATCAGCTACGAGCTAGTACCGGATACACGTTCCCCCACCAGTCCCCCACGCCCCCACCTGTGTTTTTGCACGGGCGTTTTTGAACTGGGTACCCTGACGCGAAGCTGTCGAGTAAACACCTCTCATCACAAGAGAAGCGGCATAGCTCGAGCGCCAATCAGCGTGCTGTGGGGAAGCGAGAAGAGGCGGCGAAACTTTGTGTTTTTTTTGGAAACTTGACTGACGACCCGCGATCAATGGAGCACCTCCGAACCGAGGACCAGGCCGAGAGCAACCGTCTGCTGTACAGATCGCCTCCATCGCCTCCGCGTCCAACCGTCAGCCCTAAGAGCGTCTCCGATGGCCGCGGTAGCCCCACCAACGGTCGGAAGAGCATTCGTGCGCTCGTCCTCGGAGCCGAGGAGCCTCCGGCAGGTGGCCTGATCCTGTGGGGCGCGCCAAAGCATTCACCGACGGCTGTTAGGATCAAGCTGTCAAGAAGCCTCAAGGTGGCCTTTACAATCGGCCAGCTTTTCAGCCTGGGCTGCGTAGTGCTCGTTACGACTGCTGTTTACTTGGCCGCTACAACGCAGGTCATTATATCCCTGCCGCCACCACCCTCGCCGCCGCCGCCACCCTCGCCGCCGCCACCATCGCCGTCGCCTCCGCCCTCTCATCCTCCGCCACCACCGCCGTCACCGCCGCCGCCATCACCCCCGCCGCCGCCGCCACCCCAAATGCCACCACCTCAAATGCCACCGCCGTCACCCCTTATGCCACCGCCGCCGCTGCCGCCACCGCCGTCACCCCTAATGCCACCGCCGCCGCTGCCGCCGCCGCCCTCACCCCTAATGCCACCGCCGCCGCTGCCGCCGCCGCCCTCACCGCCGCCGCCCCCGCCCTCACCGCCGCCGCCTTGCCCACCACCTCCCTCGCCGCCGCTGC
>JWZX01003168.1:0-38696 GCA_001275005.1 Chrysochromulina tobinii | reverse complement strand
GCGGCAGGCGCGCCGAGACCTCAGCACTGGCAGCGTCCATCTTGAAGCGCTTGGCCTGATGAGATGTGCCATCTGACATTGTCGTGAGTTGTGCCGAGGCCGAGGCCGCCACCGCCACGCACGACCCTGCACCAGCGGCGGCGGGTTCGGCGTCTGCAGCTTGGGACTCCCGGAGGGCGGCAGAGACGGAGCGGCGAACGATCAGCCCTTGGGAGATCCCGGCGAGCAGCGAGTCCAATGAAGACCTCGAGGAGCTCTGCCGCGCAAGGGTCGGTGGCACATCCGCACTCGCGTCCATGCCGGCGGGGACAGCATCGAAATCAGCGTTCGCCTTGTCAACTGGCGCGCTCCGCTTGAGCGTCCTCGCGAGCATCGACGCGACGAGTACGCCCTTAAGTCCGCGCGAACAGTTTCGTCTTGATTCGTCAATGGCTTCGCTCGCTTTTTGCGCGAGCTGCCGAGGTTTCTTCTCTTACGCCGAAGGTAACACAACCTTCGACTGTCCATGCAGGCTTTACTAAGAAAAAGTGCCGCGCTCTCGGCTCGCTTCGTGCACACCGAGGCGCGCATCGCGAAGCTTGGCTACACACTTCCCGAGCTTCCGCAGCCAGCAGGCGCGTACAAGCTCGCCGTCGTCTCGAACGAAGATGGATGGGTGTATCTCGCGGGGCATCTGCCCTTCAAGGAGGACATGAAGAGTGTGCACGTGGGCCGCGTGGGTGCCGAGTTCACCGTTGACGAGGCCGCCGAGCTTGCAAAGATCGTCGGTCTCGAGCTGATTGCGTCGCTCAAGCTCGCAATCGGCGACCTGGACAAGGTCAAGAAGATCGTCAAGGTGAATGGATACATTGCGGTGGCAGACAGCAGCGTTACTGCTCTGCCAAAGGTGCTCAACGGCTGCAGCAACCTGCTCGGCGAGATCTTTGAGGAGCGTGGCGTGCATGCACGTGTCGCAGTCGGCGTTACGACGCTCCCGCTCGGCGGTGAGTGTCCCGTCCTATGCCAGCCCCACCCTTCAAGTGTCTTGCCGCATGACTCACGCAGCGTGCGTTCGATGCGCTGTACTCGCGCAGTGCCGGTGGAGATCGACATGATCGCACAGGTCGAACCGTAGCGCATAGTCGAGCAGACAAGCGTGGTCCGACATGACAAGCTGCGCCGGGCTCCGCTGCTGGCGTATTCGGTGCAGGGCTGCGCGTGCAACGCGCGGTGCAATACGCAAAACGTCACCAAGACGGGCGAGCTGAAATTTATGACATTGGTTGTCCCACGAAAAACTGTTGAGCTGTTATGAGATTCCGTGCATGAGCATGGCATGCGCATTAATCTGGAACCATTCTGTTACCATTCCTGCTATTTAATCATTAATCGGGGGCGCTCGAGCGAGACAATCATCGCGACTTCGACATCAGTGATGCCAAGACATGGCGTGGCCGCACATAATTCCGCCACACCGCACACGACTTCTCAAGCGATGGGCTGTGCGCGGCGACCTGAGGCCCCGGTTGCGACAGAATGGACTTCATCTACTTGGGCAACCCGTGCTCGGCGGTGTGGCAGATGGACTGCCAGATCTTTGTCGGGATGGGCAACGCATCATCCGCGCTGCGCTGGGCGGCCGTCTTGGCGGACGACTCACCCGGTAGCCGAATGGACGGCCCAGAGGCCTTGACGGCAGCGAGCACCGAGGCCGCCTTGCCCTCAAAATCGTCAACTAGGAGATCCGGCTGGATGGCGATGAACGTGTGGCCCCAGCTCTTGGCGAGCTTCTTGGACGGAACCTGGCCGAGCACCGCGCCGCCCGAGAGCACTCCCGCCAGCAGCTCGACGCAGAGGGAGAGGCCTGCTCCCTTATGCCCACCAAACGTAGCGATCGCGCCTCCTTCGAGGGCCTCGGCGGCATCGACGGTCCACTTACCGTCCTTGCCGTACGCGACGCCCTCGGGCAGCGGCTGGCCCTTCGCCTTGGACGTGAGCACTCCGAAGAGGGCGATGGCAGAGGTCGCCATATCGAACGTCTGAGGAGGCCCGTGAGCCTGTGGGATTCCAAAGGCGATCGGGTTTGTACCGAAGACTGGCTTGCCACCCGGCGCGGCGGCGACGAACTCGGGCGAGTTGGCAAGCGCGATGCCGATCACGCCCTGCTTCGCCATCCGCTCGACGTAGAAGGCGAGCTGGCCTGAGGACGTGCTGGTATTGTATGCGGTCACGATGGCGATCGGTCCCCCCTGGGACTTGAGCTTCTTGAGCGCGAGGTCGGCGGCGCTGACCGCGGCGAGCATGCCAGGAGACTGGTTGGCGTTGATCACGGCGGAGGTGGCCGTCTCGCGCTCCACGGTCGGCTTCGATGTGCCCGGCGACGGCGCCATCAGCGCCGGGTTGTACATTTTGACGAGGCCCTGATTGTTGCCACACAGCTCTGCGGGCACGAGAGATCGATAGCCAGCGCTCTACTGGTGAGCAGCGTGCACGCGAGGCAGCAGGAGAGGGCACGCGCCGGCAGCTCGAGAGAACCAGCTGCGCACCCGCCGCAGTCATGATCTCCGCCTGCAACGCAGCATCCTCGTCGTCCCAGCCAATTTTCCGCAGAGCCGCAGCTGTCTTCGAGCGCGCCTCAGCGATCGAGACCGTGACCGTCTCGGCGGAGGAAGACAGCTTGCGAGAAGACTGTGCTCCTCCGCGGAGGGGGAGCACGGGCGCGAGCAAGCTGTAGCCGCGCAGTGGCGCGGCGGCCGACCGCAAAGCGAGCTTCATCGACGAGGATATCGATTGGAAAATCTATTAGGTTCCTATGGCTTGCAAAGCTATGTACAAGTATTATAGATAGAGTCTTGCGAAGCTACTCTCTCCGCAATAAGTGCACTGAACGGATAGAGGACCTTGGCGGCGAGACGGATGTCCACCACAGCGCTCTGCGGACTTTCGAACTTTACGGTGTCGCCGCGATCGGAGCTTACGATTGCCCGCGCGTCAATCACTTTGCGCCGAAGCACCATGGACGAGAAATTCCAAGCCCTACTCAAGCGTCTCGAGACCGTGACAACCAAGCTTGAGTCCATGGAGCTCCATGGCGCCGGCGCCGCGGCACCGCTGGTCGCCGCAGCTGCTGTCGAGGACGAGCGCCCTTCGCCGATGGTGAGACGACGACGGCCACGAAATCCCGCGCGCCCACCAACGAGTGCCGCTCACTGTGCGTGCGCGCGCGCAACAGGTGGATGCCTTCAATGCATTCCTCTCCGGGCCAGTCGCCGCCTACGTCAACGCGGCCTCCGCGATCAATATGCCTGAGACGCTGAACCAGGCGAAGCTGGTGCAGGCATGCTTTCAGGCACAGCGCGACATGCTCGTGCTCGTCGCCAAGTGCAAGAAGCCGGACGCGGCGACCTTCCAGAACAACGTCCTCAAGGCGACCTCCGACCTGCTCGGGCAGGTGCAGTCCGCCGCGACGTCCGACCGGCGCGCGGAGGACTACAACCATCGGCAGGCCGTGGCGGAGGCCATCCCTGCGCTTGGGTGGGTGATGGTGGAGAAGACGCCGGTGCCGCACATCAACGACATGTGGGAGGCGGGCGCCTTCTGCCAGACCAAAATCCTCACAACCTACAAGGGCAAGGACGAGAACCACATCACGTACGCCAAGGCCGTGAAGACGATCTTCACCGATCTCGCCGCCTTCGTCAAGGAATTCCACAAGACTGGGCTCGAATGGAACCCGAAGGGCATCGACGTCAAGGACGCGGGCAAGGCGGCCGCGCCTGCGCCGCCCCCGCTCGCACCGCCCCCGCTTGCGCCACCCGCCCTCGGCGGCCCGGGTGGCCCTCCTCCGCCGCCGCCGCCGCCTCCCCCGCCGCCTCCGCCGCCGCCAGCCGCATCGGCTGGAGCCGGCGGCGCCGACGCGACGTCGGCGCTGTTCGCGCAGATAAACCAGGGTGGCTCAGTCACATCCGGCCTCAAGAAGGTAACCAAGGGCGAGGATTGGGATCCGTCCAAATATGGCAAGGCCAAGCCTGCCCCCGTCCCCTCGGTGCCGTCGACACCGAAGGC
The DNA here is from genome assembly GCA_001275005.1 of Chrysochromulina tobinii. Classification (NCBI taxonomy): domain Eukaryota; phylum Haptophyta; order Prymnesiales; family Chrysochromulinaceae; genus Chrysochromulina; species Chrysochromulina tobinii. The sequence goes on along the minus strand of JWZX01003168.1, from coordinate 34,652 downwards.
CGCCACGGCGGCGGCGACCAAGCCGCCCAAATGCGAGTGCGTGGGAGGCAAGAAGTGGGAGATCGAGAACCAGGTCAAGAACTCGTCCATCTCGATCGACGCCGAGGTCAAGCAGGTCGTGTACATCTACAAGTGCCTCGACTCGACCATCACGGTCAAGGGCAAGTGCAACGCGATCACACTCGACGGGTGCAACAAGGTGTCCATCGTCTTCGACACCGTCGTCGCGGGCATCGAGCTGGTCAACTGCAACTCGTGCAAGGTGATGGTACTCGGGCTCGTGCAGACGGTTACGATCGATAAGTGCTCGGGCACCCAGGTCATCCTCAATAAGGAGTCGCTCGGCGCGGACGTGGTGACAGCTAAGTGCTCCGAGACGAACGTCGTCGTTCCGGGCGAGAATGAGGGCGATGAGTACAAGGAGTTTGCGATCGCGGAGCAGTTTGTCTCCAAGTGGACGGGTACCACTTGGGATACCAACTGCATGGCACACACCGGCTGAGCGCCGCCGTCGCGGCGGTTGGGACGGCGGCGGTTGGGGCGCACCCGCCGCGGCGGCGCGCGCGTGCTGCGTGCGTGCGTGTGTGTGTCGGGCCCGAAGAAGAGGGCGCAGCTGGGCCGCCCGAGACGGCGTCCGAGGCAGGATGTGTGAGCGGCACGTGCGTGCGAGCGCGTTGCGAGGCCGTGGGAGGGGTAGCGTTGTCCGGATCGCGCCTGGGAGAGCGTACAGGAAAGGTGCGTGAGGCGTGAGGCCGTGCCCTGTGAGCGCGTCATGGTGGTGGTGAGCGCGGGCCAGGGTGCAGAGTTACGTGTGAGTGCCGAAAGATACAAATCGAAATGCCGGCCGGGCATGTACACAAAACGTTTCCGTCATCCCGTCCGGTGAAAGCTGAAAGCTTAACGACACGGTTCGTTGGCACCACGTGTGTCACTCGCACGCTCATACGCCGACTGACACATAGTCATAGAGATTTGACACAGCCATAGGCTCTGTGCATCCGTTACTGAGCGCCGTCTGTCCCCTCTTGTCCACGTCTCTAAAGCCTAATAGGCTCTTTACGGCCAGGCGTCATCAAGTTCCTACCGTAGTTCGGCGTCCGACCGGCGTCTGGCCGGCGTCTGGTCCACTTCTGGTGCCGGGCACGGGCTCTCCAAAATAGCGCTCTGGCCGTCGAGCCGGTCCGAGTCCGAGTCCGGGGTCCTCACACTGCTGGGGCCCCAAAGGGTCCTCACACCAGGCGCAGCTTTCATGCCCTGGCGCCACGGGCTCTCACCTCGCCTCGCCTCGATCCGGTCAAACCTCAAGATGCCGTACCCATTCCACTGCAGGAGCCATCCGCGCATCGCTTCCCACGTGATCCAGCGCGACGGGCGCTGCGCCGGCTTCGCAGTGAGCAGCTCTAGTTGCATCTCGCCGCTGGTCCGGTCGTGGTACTTTCGGAGCGCGTAGATGGGCGCGTAATGGTTCCAAAAGTGTGCGATGAGCGCCGTATCCTCGTTGATGAAAGCCGTCCAGAGCCGGTGGAATTGGCTCTCTTGTGCCTCAGCCGAGTCGGTCTCACTGATCAGCACCGCGTCGTCGTCGCGGTTGATTCCACAGAAGCGGCTGCCGTAGACGCGCATGCACTTCTCTGTCTCGCCGTTGAGCACCGTGCTCGCGCGCAGCAGATGCGCATTGCCGATCGCCGCTGTTGACGGCGCGTCGCAAGTGAGCTTACAGAAGCCGACATGGCTGTGGAGGAGCTTGATCAGGGCCGCGTCGGCCTCTGCGGCGCGGCCCTCGAGCGGCGCGTCTGCGCCGCCCTCTGGCCGCTGCACATGCAAGGAGATACTCGTGCCCGCGCGGGCGAAGGCGACAGTCGCCGCCTCCGCGCTCGCAACCTCCTTACCATCCATTCGCTGGATGATGTCGCCCACTTTGAGCTTGCTGCGCGTCGCGACCCCGGAGAGACCCGTCACGAGCGGGGGTCCATTCGGGTATCCACAGCCCACGCGCACGCCGAACTTTTCGAACGGGGCGCGCTTGAGCAGGTACATTCTCACGCCATCCGTCGGGCCACCGGCGGCACCACTGCCGCTACCGCTGCCGCTGCAGCTGCCGCAGCTGCCGCTGCTGCCGCTGCTGCCGCTGCTGCCGCTGCTGCTGCCGCTGCTGCCGCTGCTGCTGCCGCTGCTGCCGCTGCTGCCGCTGCTGCCGCTGCTGCCCGTTGCCACCGACGTGGCAGCGGGTGCGCTGCTGGTGCTGGCTACTGGCAACGCCGCTGCAGCGTCTATCGTCGCTGGAGTATCCGTCACTGGGGCGGCAGACGGCGCATCCACCGCGGTGAGATTGGCGGGAGCATTCACATTGTAGCAGGAGCGCAGGCGCTGCCACAGCATCGCCTCATGGCTCTCTGAGGGCCGTTGCTCGGCTGGGAGTAGCAGCTCGCGCGCGGCAGGGTCGGGGCCCTCGAGGACCACCTCCCGGAGTGTCGTGCGTAGCTCCGCCGTGCTGACCGCCCTCTCCTTGCGCCCCGTGATCGGCTTCCCTTTTCGAGCCTGCCGATGCTCTACGCAGCGCAGCAGCACGCCAAGACTGGCAGCGCCGCTCGCCTCCGGCAGGCTCAGTGCACGTGCCGTCATCACACGCTTGTCGGCGAGCTCTCCCAGAAATAAATCTCGAAAGGCTGCGAGCACTGGCGCCGGCTTCATGGCGCTGCCATCTTTGGCTTCATGCCGCCGAAGGGCGTTGAACATGCAGGCGAGGCTTGCTGCAGCACAGCACGGCGACTCTTGCTCGACCCAGCCTGCGAGCACATGCCTGTTAACGACCAGCTCGTGCGTATCGTCGCGCGCCGCGCTCTCCGGGAGGAGAAGCAACGTCTCGATTGGAGTGATTTCCTTGGGCGCGGCCCAAGTGGCCTCTTCTACCTCTTCCGCATCTGTCACCTTGCCACGTTGCTCCCGGGCGCGTTTCTCTTTGGCCTGCAGTGCACCCTGCAGGGCGGCGGTGGTGACCTGTGGCAGCACAGGCGGTAGGCTCGCCGGGCTGGCTGACCGGAAACAGGTCCGACGCATGGTTGCAGGCATGTTCGTCAAAAGTTGAGGCACATTCACAACCGTTGCGCGCCAAGACGCGTGAAAAGCTGAAAAGCGGTGTTGCTGCGTGGGAATGGGTCGCCTTCCTCGCAGGGCTGATGCGTTCATGTTCAGAATATGGTATTTATGGTTAGCCCCGCGGGGCTGGTATGGTTGTTTCGTTTGGAGCGCTCAAGCTCTGTGAATAGTGACCTGTGGATAGGTACACAGGATTAGCATCTTACTATGCTATAGGGACATACTCGGTAATTGGGTCCGACCGATCCTCGGTTGCATCTCGTGCCCTGGGCACTTCGCCAGAACTCGCCGAGATAAACTCCGAGATAGTGTATCTCGGCGATCATCTCGGTCGTTCTGGCTACTGTCCCTCGCGGCTGAGCGCAGATCTGTCGCCTCCCTATGGTATGTCCCTCTCGGGTGGGTGGGTTGGTCACGCCACTGGCGTTCCTGTACGTGCCTCTGCACGATACCCCGCACTGCCTCTGCCGTGCTGAGCCGACTGCCGCGACCCGAAGGTTCCGCGCCGTCTGCGTGATACCCCGCACTGCTTCTGCCGTGCTCTGCCGACTGCCGCGACCCGTGTGGGTTTCGCGCCGTCTGCTGGTTGCCTCCGCCGCAGCGGAGGTTACTGGGCAGGCACCGTGGTGCTCGCCGCGCACTGCGATGGCCGTGCGTTCGTGCATCCGTGCTCGGGCTGGCACCGTAGTGCTCGCCTCGCACTGCTATGTGACCGTGCGTCACAGCCCGTTTCGGGGCGGGACTCACGGTTCGTCGTCGGACTCGGCCTGCGGCTCGGTCGCTGCCGTCTCCGTGAAGGCAGCGTCCGCGCTCACGGCGAGGCCCTCGAGCGCATGGCTCGCCTCGTCGAGCAGTCCAAAGACGTCATCGTCGTCGATGTTGCATGTGCGCCGGAGGTCTTTGGCTGCGGCGACGTGTGCTCCTGCGCCGACCGTGACGGCGTCGATCAGGGAGGTGGTCGCCTGCAGCGCCTCTGCGGCGGCGCGCGCTTCGTCGCTGACAGCGGCCGCCGCGGACGCGTCAAGGAGCGTGTGCGCTCGGATCGAATCGAAGCTGGCGTCGACGGCGCCGGCCTGGAGCGAGCATTGTGTCGTCATCGCGAGCCTCGCGTAAAGTTTCCGCGCGGCTTCCGACGACCATCGCACCATCAGCATAATCTGCTCCGGCGTGGCCCCTGCTGCGAGCAGCGCGCAGGCGAGCCACACGCGGAAGCTGTGTACCGAGAGCTGTTTGGCGCGTTCCTCAGAGCACACGTGTCGAATGAGCCCGTCGAAGAACTTGCCGAGGTCGGCCTTGGCCCAGGAGCGGCCGGCGGGCGACAGCACGAGCGGCATCTCCTTGCGGGGCGTCCGAGACGAGGCGATGGGGTCGGCGCGCATGCGCATGATCTCGTATTTGGCGAGCTCGCGCACCAGGCAGATGGGCTGCGTCGCGTGGTAGCGCGACGGTACCGGCGAGCTCCCGAATTTCGAGTTGTCCGGGTCATTCTTGCAAGGCACCGGGTTTATGTAGCACATGTCGCCCCACGTGATCTGCTGGAGGATCGCGACGGTCGGTTCCCGGTGGAGGGTGCCTCCGATGCGATACGTGACCTCGCTTAAGGAGAGCTTGCGCCCCCCGAAGACCTCTTTGGGCCCCAGCGCGATGGCCTCCTTGCGCCAGCCGCCCGTGCAGTACAAGTTGATGAAGACGACCACGCCCTGCCATTCGAGGTTGTCGCCGACTACCACGCACGAGGACCCGTGGGCTACGAGGGTGCCCTTCGGGAGATTGAGGAGCGCGAAGATTTCCGCCGTCTCAAGTGGCTCCTTGGAGCGTCGACGCAGCGCGTCAGCGCCGTGGGCATCGATGTGCTCGCGCACAAGCCCCTGCGCCGCCTGCACGACGAGCGCGAGGGACACGAATCGAATCGTGACCGCCCAGTGGCGCCGCGCCACGCCGCGCAGCCGGTTGAGCATGCTCTCAGTCTTGTAGCCGCGTTGCTCCGCCTCCGCCGCCCAGGTCATGAAAGCGCCCAGAGCCAGGGCAACCTCGCGCCGGTGTAGATGTTCGATGCGCCCGTCGTTGGCGGCGGAATTGGTGCGGAGAGGCGGCGTGCCGATGCTATCGCACCACTCGGCCCACATTCTCCAGTAGGATCGGTCCTGCCCGCGAGTGGAGGGCGCAAAGCGCTTCTCGACCGCGAGCATTGCCGCCGTGAGCAGCCCTCGAAGGAGCTCGTCGCTCGCGCCGCTGATGCCGAGGCCGTCCTCGTCGCACCGAGCGTCTTTGATGCTGCGCTCTATGAGCATGCGCTGCGATTCTTCGAGCTCGGCCGCTCCACGCCGTGCCGCCACTGGCATGGCGGGCGCGGCCGCCGTTGTAAGCAGCGCGTTCCGCGCGATCTCAACCGCCCGGAGCGGGGGCGCCACCGCGCGAGCCGTGACGAGGGCGCGGGAAGGCGCGACAGGGTCGGCGCCTGGACCGCGAAAACGTGCGCGTCCTGAGGCGCAGCGAGCCAGGGCGGCCGAGAAGGCGGTCGCGTGCTCGTCGTCGTCACACTCGGGCGGGCTCTGGGCCTGCCTCCGATTGGTGCGCCGGGCGAGGACTCTGTCGGTCAGGTCAGGTGCTCCCGATGGTGCCCCGAGCGCTGGCGCCGGTGCCATCGCGCACCCGTGGCGACGCCCTTCGGCGTGCGCCTGCCGGGCGTGCTGCGCCGCGCCAGCTGTGAATGCGTCGGATGCGCCGTCGCCCGTCTGCCGTTGCATTGCGCGCAGCAAGCAGGCAGGCGCACCCGGCCAAGCCTGAGCGAAGGGCGTGCGCGGGCCAGTGCCGTTGGCAGCCGCGCCGTGCTCGAGAGCAGCGGCGTGCATGGGTACGTGTGAATCTCGCGCCGCGCAGGTCACGCCGGTGTCGACGGCGTCCGCGACCGCGCCGGTGTCGCCGCCAGAGCCCTGCGGCGAATCGGGGTACGGGTCGTCGCCAGGTGACCACGCGTGATGGAGGCCGGTTGGGAACCACTCGCCGGGCGACAACTCGTCAGGCGGATCGAGGTCTGGTGGTTCCCAATTGTTGTAGCTGTCAATCGAGTGGGGCGAATCCCAGTAGTCGCTTGACGGTGGAGACGGTAAGCCAGCGAGCGCCTCGTCGTCGAGGGCGAGGAGGTAGGATTCGTAGAAAAGTATAAAAAGCCACAGCTGCTCATCGCACGGCCGAGGCGCGCCTACCGTGCCCTCGTCGGCTTGCATCTGCTGTTGCATCGCGCGAGCTGATGAGGCAGCTGCTCCAGGCCATGCCTGAGAGAAGGGCGTGCGCGGCCCTGAACCATTGCCGGCCGCGCCGTGTTCGAGTGCGGCGGCGTGCATCGGTGCGTGCTGTGCGGCGCCTCGCCGCGTGTCGAGGAGCGCGTTCGACACGTCCTGCAGGTATGCCCGAGCACGTGCCGAGAGCTCGATCCGTTTCGGGACGACGCCTAGGGCAGCGCTCACGTCTCGGATGAGCTCGGGGTTGTTGCGGCTAGCTGCGTCGTGCAGCAGCATGCTCTCGCCGAACGTTTGCTCGGTGAGAATCTCGCACCGACCGTCATGTAGCCGTTTCCACTCTGGCTGCTGCATGATGACCTCGTGCGCCGCGACGAGCTCCGCTGCTTGTGCGCCGCGCGCGAGCGAGCCGTCATCCCGCCGCGCACGTAGCGTGAGGAAGGCTGCCATCGCGTCAGCCCGGAGCCGTACGCGCTTCGCCCCGGCGAGCCATCTGGCCGTCATGACGACGCCGAGCCCTACCTCGACGAGCTCGAGGCACGTGATGTGCGCGTCTGCGAGCGCAGGCCAGTCCCCAAGTGGCGCGCACCACCAGACTCCATAGAACCATGCGCCTAGGCCCTGTTTGGGCACGCCATCTTTGGCGGCATCACCGCCAATGTCCCAGGTGACGATGTCGGTGCGCACGGCTGAATGCGCCGCTGGGAGTGTGGCGGTCATGGGTGATCCAGGGCTGTTGGCCAGAAGAGTCTGCCAGGCCTTGAGTCGTTTCCACAGTTGCGGTCTCTCGCGCACAAGAACGTTGGGGCCTTCGCCGAGCTCCTGGTCGCTCCGCAGCGGCACCGCCATGCCCTGCATGCGGTACCAATCACCACCAGTGGGGAGGACGAGGTCGGCGAGGGCCCCATGAAGGCTGCGGTACCGAGCCACCTCGCAGCGCCCGTCGAGCACGTCGGCGATCTCGACCAGGCATCGCACCGCTTTCGCCTGCGGGACCCAAATGACGAGGAATGTTGCGCTCACGCCGACTCCCGTCCAGATGCCGCTGCCGCCGAGATGCCATTTGTGCATCTTGGCCGCCTCGAGATCAAGCCCGAGGGCCTCCCGTGGCGGGGCGATAACTGGGTCCGTCGGCGGACCTGCCGCCTCCTCCAGTGCTATCGAACAGCGCTGTGCGATCGCCGCCGCGAAAACCGTGGCGTGGCATCGCCCCGGTTGCAAGGGACAGCGGCAGCCCGGGCATTGAAGAGCGAGGTGCTCTCCCGCGCGCACGCGAGAGGCGAGCTGATCGGCATATGCCTGGAGCTGCCCTGCGAGCCGCTCGTCATGCCCCTGGGCGACTTGTAAGTTCAGAAGGGCTCCGACCGCGCGCGCTGATGTGTCTGGCACGCTGGCGAGAAAGCAGGCGAAGCCCGTGGTCACCCGAGTCGCGTCTTGCGTTGCGGTGACTGGAAATGGGTTGCCAGCGGCGGTTCCCCTTCCAATGGGGACGGTGCTAGCATGGGCCGGCGCGGGCTCGTCTCGCCCGTGGGCGCGTACGCTGCCTTTGGGCGCGAGCTGCCGCCACGCCTGCAGCGCGACACCGTATTCGTCAACGACGGATCGCGTGACCGTGCCACGAGCGGCTTCGTGTGCGTCGGGCCCGGCGTAGAAGCGAGGCCCAATGATGCGACAAAATTCAACAATGGTGGTGACGGTGGCCGTTGCTCCCAGGCACGCCTTGACGCTGTCGTCAGTGTATTGCAACGCGGTGACGACGCGCGCTTGTGTACCATAGTCGTCATGTTGGAGCGCCAGCCTGCCCTTCCACATCGAGTCGAAGGCCTTGCTCGCCTCGCGAAGTTCGGCAACGTGCGGGGCGAGCGCCTTGTCCAAGGCGCGAAGTAGCAGCCACATAAGGGCGTTGCCAAAGTCCTGGGCTACCTTGCTCGCCTGCGTCCACCCCATGGCTAGGACGAGCTCCGCAAGGACGTCGTAGCGCTTACGGTGCGCCACGCCCGGTGCTGCCCGCGCGGGCACGGCGCATCCGGTTTTCCACACCTCGCCTGCCATGTACGCCAGCGAGTGGAAGAAGTATTTGTAGTCGAAGAGGATGAGCAGGATGGCCGGTGCCGTGCCGCCGAAGGCCGGCCGCAGGCAATTGCCCATGGCCCGAAGGATGAGCAGGTTGAGCACGAGATCGCTCGGCCTTGGCTTGATCTCCGGCCGCGCCCAGAAATCGTCGCCGGTGGCCACGCTGCGCTCCGTGCTGGTGGCCTCGTTGACTGAGGTGACGATCTCGCCGGTGTCGGTCGTGACCGTTTCGCGCCGTGGGTGACCGAGCTCGGCTACTCCTCGGGGCGGCCCTAAATCCTTGCGCGCTACCGCGCCGCGCGGGTTTATCCTGGCCGGCGACGTCATCAGACGCGCCTCTCGCAGTGAGGTCAATTCCGCCGCGGGCTGCACTGGCGCCATCGCCGCCGTGTCCGCCTTCTGCGCTGCTGTGGACGCGACCGCCGCGGATGTCGCAATTAGGCCCGCGCTGCTGAGATACCAGCCGCGCTCCTTGAGCCCGTGCATTTCTTCGGCTACGCCGTCAGGTCCGCCACGCACGTCGTAGAACGAGAGAAGGTTGGCGGCGATGGACGTCTGAAGAGGGAGGTCGTCGTGTAGCGTGACCCCATGTACCAGGAAAGACACAAGTTGCCTGTGCGGGTAGTCGCGCAGCAGCCAGAGCGCCGCCTCGCGGTGCATGCGAACGCGCGTGGCGGGAAGACGCCCGTCGACGAGCGCGCATTTGCCGTCGCGTTCCCATAGCACGCGGCCTTGGAACCATGGCAGGCGCGCTTTGTCACTCCAGCTGCGGTGGACGGGGCGGGGCGCCATAGTGCCCCCTACCCGCGTCGCGTTCCACCGAGCGACCGCTTCCAGCTGCGCGCGCACTTCGGCGCGGGCCGTCGGCGTGTACGTGTCGAGCAAGGTCGCCGGTGCTGGCACGCCAACGGGCCACCGCGGCGCCTTCCATTGCACTGGGACCGGCGTCGTGCTCGGGATAGTGCAGCGGTGCTTGAAGGGCTTGCTCGCCAGAGAGGCGGGCGGCTCCCGCCCAGCCGCGGCGACGATTGCCGGAGGTGCGAAGTCGCGCGCGGTGGTGACCTTCTCGCGCCAGCATAAGAGCGCGTCAGCAAGGTGCGGTTCGCGTGCGGCGGCCTCGAGCAGCCCGTCTGCCACACAGAGTAGCGCGCTTGCCTCTTCGCGCGTAGCGGCATCCATGTCGACGCTCTTCAGGCGATTGGGATCGAGCGCACGCGCCGTAGGCTGCGCCTTGGCGACCCCGGTGCGGACGCCCGCGATGCAGATATCTCTCGACGCGGTAACCCAGCGTAGCAGGTATTGCTCCGCAATGCACGCAAGAGCGTGCCGGGGAGAGCCGGCCGCCGCCGCCGCGCGCTGCCATGAGTAGCCTGCGCTGACCGCCTCTGAGCTGATATCCACTTGCGGCGGGACGAGTGTGACCACGATGGCCAGCGACACGTCTCCCCGTGTGAGGATGGCGGCGAGAGCGCTCCGAGCCCGTACAGCGTGCGCGTCGCGGGCGGCGCCCGCGTCGATGAGCACGTCTCCAATCGCCTCGGCGGCGCTAGTGATGAGTTTGCGCGATTCGGACGTGGCGCCGTGCGCGCAAGGCAGCGGGCGACCTGCCACGGTCGCCGCTGCGTGCGAGGCGCCAGGGAATAGCAGCATGACGACGCCGTGGACGATGCGTCCCGGCACGACCGCGACCGAATTCGTTGCGGGCGTGTCGGCGTGGACGCAGCCGATCGTGTTCCAGGCGGCGTTGTGCGCGCGCCGCCCTTTTGCGTAGCGCGCGCTCAGCGTCGGTCCGCCGGAGCGCTCTGTACGCATCGGCGAGCGCGTGCCCGCGCCGTGACACCACTGGAATGCTCGAGTGCATAAGGGTGTCGGCGAGGCGCTCGTTGATGCCGGCACGCCAAGCGGGATCGCCGAGATCCCGTCGTGCCAGCAGAGGGACGGTACGGCCGTCCAATCGTCGTCCATCGCCGAGCCCGCGCTCGTGCATGTAGGCGCGCTCCGCCCGCTCGGGCGGCCCGCCGTCCTCACGGCTGTACCATGGCGGGATAGGGAGCCCTACCGAGTACATGGCGGCTGCGAGTCGCTCGATCTCGACGGCGAACCGAAGGTCGGGTCCGCTGCCGTCGGGCACGAGCTGCGTGGCGATACCGTGTGCGAGTTTCGAGGATGACGGGGCCCACGCCTGCCCCCCTGCTTGCGCGCGCTCGAGGACGGGCGCCGCAGTGCTGCCACTCTCGTCGGGCGGCACTGGCATCGCGGAGCCACGCCAGAAAAGCAGCGTCCTGTCGCTGCCGTTGTCGCCCCACGCGTCCGGTGATGTGGCAACGAAGGGCGCGTCATAGAAATCGACTGTGAAGATATCCGGCTGCATGATGCACACAGCTGCCGCTGCTGTGCACCAAAGGTACAGCCACGCGGCCATACATGCGAAAATGCGGCCGTCCGAAGCCTTGACCGCCGCCATGCTGAGGCCCATGCGCGCAGCTTGCTGGCGCCAGTCAGGAGCGGCGATCGCACGTCGCCATTGAGCGACGCGAAGGACATCGCGGACGTCGCCCGCGAAGCTGAATCCTGGTCGCGCGCTCGTGCACGGCAGTGTGGAGGTGGAAACAGCGGGCCATCCCGCGCTATTGGACGCGTCGCGTAGGAGCCCACTGTCGTCGCCGATAGTGATGGTCGTGATTGGCGGGTTGAGGCGCGTGAGCGCTTGTACGAGGACAGGGTCCGTGACGCGTACAATGCCGCCGTCCTCGGAATAGCCCGCCTGAGTGACGTCGGCAAGCATGCCGGCTGCCGCGGTTGTTGTGGAGGTGGCGTCCCCCGACGCGCCCGTGGGCGCCGTGGTCGCAGCGGCTGTGAACGCGACAGTCTTGCGACCGCCCTTGCCGCCGCTCCGCCCGCCGCCCTTGCCGCCGCGGCCTCTGCCCTTGCCGCCTTTCCCGCCTTTCCCGCCGCCGCGCGCGGCAGCCGAGGATTTGCCGGGTGCGGGTGGGTCGCCGGCGCCGGCTCCGGTGTCCGCTCCAGCGCCGCCTGCGTCATCTGCGTCGCCCTCGTCATCGGCGTCGCCTTCGTCGCCGTCGTCGTCGTCGCCGTCGTCGGCGTCGTCGCCGCCCGCGCCGGTCGCCGTGTCGTCATCGTGACCCGTTTTTTGCTTCTTCTTCGGGCGCTCCACGCCGTCAGATCGGCAGAGACTGAGGTTTGGGCCAGCTGCCGCCCATTGGTGTTCTGTGCTGCCTTCTTTGTGGTCGAAGTCGCAGAATGCCCGCTCTTGCATCTGGAGCGCCGCCGCCGCCATTCCTTTGAAGCAGCATCGCTTAGGGTTCTTGGCGCGCTCGCGCATGCGCGCGGTGATGTAGGTCCTGGGCTTGCCGTCCTTGGGGGTGATGGTGAGGGTGCCGGCCCTGAGGTTGAGGGACATCGTCACACCGCGTGTGTCGCTCGCGGCATCTCCATTCGGCTCCTTGCGCTGGCGCTTGGCTGCCTTGCCACTCCCGCCGGCTCCGTGGCCGCTGCCACCGCCGCCGCTGCCGTCTTCGCCGTCGCCAGATTGCCCGCTCGCGCCTCCGCCGCCTCCGCCCGCGCCCCCGCCGCCAAAATATTCGGCGTAGCTGGCGAGGCTGAGAGCGCCCTGCAGCTTAATCAGGTGGCGCGCCCAGCGCTGAGCTGCCGCCGCCGTGGTCGTGCGCTCGTGGTCCGGGGCGAGAGGGTTCTTGGTTGCGATGGCCGCGTGGCGTACGCGACCAAAATGTGCGAGGGTGTCGACCACGTATGCGCGCCCTTCCGAAGCTAGCTTCGCGAGGGTTTTCTCGTGCGCCCCTTGACCGCCGTAGAGGACCCATGATTGGCGCACCTCCTCGAGGACGAAGGGTAACGTGCCCTTGCCGTTGCCGCCGAAGCCTCTCAGCATGAGCATGGGCTCGGCTACCTTGAGAGCATTTTCGATGCTGCGCCTGTTCGTGTACGCCTTGTCCGCGGGCCCGGCCTCGAACTTCTCGCAGCGCATGCGTGCCCGCGTTTGCTCGAATGCCGCGCCGAGGTCGATGGCGCTCCAGTCGGCGGACGCAAATGCCTTCGCCAGCTCGTCCAGGCACCAGCCCTCCAGTTCCTCGGGGAGCGTCGTCTTATCGAGCGCCAGTTGGAGCCCTGCTGTGCGGCCGTACAGTTCCGGCCACCGGTCGCGCGCTGCGTCGGTGAGTGCTTGCAGCTCCGGATCGAGTGTTGCCGCATCCACGCCACGCGTGGCGCCCTCGGCGAGCATGGCCATCAGCGGGCACCATTGGCGCTGCTTGGGCATATTCGTAGCCGGGTCGAGGGCAACGCCGGATGCCCCGATCTGCATGGCGTCCAGGTGGCATCCTTTGCCGCCCAACGCTAGACGGCCGATGATGGCCGCCTTGAGCGCGAGCCACTGCGTATTGGAAGTAGCCTGAGACAAGTCCCCTTGGAAGTGTCTGGGCACGGTGCCTCTTAGACGCGACTCCGCCGCGGTCAGCGCGGTGTCCGGGCTGCGTCCCGTCGCGGTCCGGTCGGGCGTAGAGTACAGCACCGACGCGGCGGACGACCGCTTCGCTTGCGTCCGGTGGAAATCGATGACGCGATCCGCACGGTCGCGCGCCGTGCGGTGGACCCATGGCTCGGCGCTGAGCATCTCGTCGAGGTGAGCGATCTCGTCGCGCAGCGCCCGCAGCGACGCCCAGGAGAACTCGTCCTCCGAGCGGCAGAGGCCCATCCGAGTAGCCACTTCCGCGCAAAGTCCGAAGCATGCGGAGCTGCCCATGTCGCACCCGCCGCCAGCGCGGATGCCCACGAGGGCCCGTACGCCCGCCAGCCGGTCGATGGCCTCGATGAAGCGTTCGCGAAGAAGTTCCTGCCGCGCGGCGGGGTTGACAATCGCCTTGATCTCCTTGAGGAGCGCGCGAGAGCGCGCCTCCTGCGTGGCTCCGCCGAAGCTCTCCATCGCGCGAGGGAGATCGATGAGCTTCAGCTTTTCGGCCACGCAGCCCGCCACGTCGTCGGCGTCGCCGACCTGGATGTCGGTGCCCTCGATCGCGGCTTTGGCGAGGGCCGTGAGCGTGCGCCGGAATATGGCCTCGCCGCGCGTCGTGTCCGAGACCCACGTGGGGGTGGCGCACATCAGCCTTCCGAGTGCGCCGAGGCGCCCCGTAGTGTTGTCGCGCAGGTCGCCAAACGTGAGCAGGCGAAGCCAGGTGAAGGGGTGCTTCTCGTTGCCCTCCCAATTGCCCAGCGCTTGCGCGTGCACAAGGAGCGCCGCCGCATTGGCCGCAGCCGCCGCTGGGTCAGTGCTCGGTACCGGGGCCACAGGCTTACTCGCCAACGAGATGGACGATCCGAGGTCGTGCTTGTAGAGAGTGAGCTGAGCGAGCTGTACCGGCGTGGCCTTGGAGAGCTTGGCGTCCATGTCCTCGTAGAGGCAGCCCAGCGAAATGGCCTTCGAGCCATCCCCCCCGTGCACCTCGGCGAGGGTGGTGAGGATGCGTTCCCAGGCGACTGCCAGTATGAGGCCATTATCCCCGACGCTTTCGTTGACAATATCGTCGCCACACTGCACGAATGCCATGCAAATTTTTGCCAGCGTGCCCGGAAGGACACCGGCGATGCCGCCGTCGACTTCGCCGTCGCGCGGCGGGTGAAGAAGCCATCCATCAAACTTCGCGCTGCCGGCCGCCTCATAGACCGGGTGCAGCGCACGGTCGCGCTTGGTGTCGTCGGCCGAGGCTCCCATGGCCGCGAGCTTGTAGTGAATGGCGAACGTGATCGGCATGTTTTATTGCGTGAGCTTGAGCGTGTGTGCGAGCGGGGTGCGTGAGGATGCGATCGCCATGTTTTGCGATTCGCGCCAAGGGGTGAGAAGGCGGGCTCGGAGGTTCCGGCGCCCCCTTTGTTCACACCACGCGATGCGCTACTGTTGCCCCCGGCGCTGGCCCTAACCCCTTTGGGGTTTTTGGCGGCTCCCCGCCGTGTGCGCCCGTAGCGGCGCGCTCCTGTCGTTGGTGTCCATACACTCTTGGAGCTAAGGCTCCGCACACATTTTCAAAAAACTTTATTTGGTGCAGCTTGTGCGCACCTGCACCCTGCAGCGAGCCCTCCACCCGGCACCGGCAGACGGTGTACCTGCACTCAGCTGCGGCTCCATGGACCGTCCTTCGCCCCCGAAACTCAACATCGTAATAAAGCCACCGTCGGCGCCGTTGCTCATCCAGGAGAGCCCGATAGTCTTCACTGAGGAGACCTTGCGGAGCACCATCGTCTCGCGCATCAACTACTTCGTGGGCAAGAATGAGGAGGCCCTCGAAAAGAGCCTCGCGCATGGCCTCATCTACGGCAAGGCGCAATGGTGGATGCACGCTCTCGAGGAGATGATCGACGCTCTCGCGTACATCGATGCCGCCAGCCGCGTCTCAGGTGGTGTGCGCGTCATCGACGCGGACACGCACGCATGCATCATGCACAACCTCGCGACGTGCTGCCACCACCTCGGCCACTTCGAGGCGGCGAACGCGTACTACGATTTGGCGCAAAAAATGATGCTCGAGGCGCCGCCCTCGCACACTCTCTTCCAGTGCTTTCCCATGCTCGACCCGCGCCCGAAGCAGCTTGCGTTCATGGAGGCGCGCGCCAAGGAATGTCTGCGGCGGAAGATGCCGGATGCGCGCGAGTACTTTGGGGGGGACGGCGAGACGCGGCGGTGGACGCCGCATGAGATCGCCGCCGCCGTTGTTCAGGCTAAAGAGCTTGAAGGCGAAGAGCGCATGTCGCCCGCCCTCAAGCTCAGGAGCGCCCAGAACCCCAAAACCTACATCGTCGGCTCGACGCCGCGCCAGCAGCTGTGGTGAGCGCTGCGGTGAGTACATGCCGCCGAAATACGTACATGTGCACACAGTTCAACGGGCGTGCAGCACACAATTTTCTCACACGCGATCGCGACGCGGTTCGTACGTATAGCCGTCATGGTTACGTTAGCATATACCATATTTGCAGAGCGCGGCCCAGCGCGCTTAGTGTCACCGCGATTTATGTATTTACCTTCAACCTTAGCGCAGCGGCATGCACCAGATGGGACCGATGCGGACGGCCTCGCGAACGAACTAGAGCGACCGGAGACGTCACTCGTCAGACGGACGAGACGAGACCTACACAGCACAAATGCGAGACAAGACGTAACGCGCCGTTAACGGCGCTCTAACCCCGACGGCCGACGCGCCCCACGGGCGGCCCCACAACATCGCGAGAGCCGTCAGCACCGCTGCTCTCTTGGGAACGCGGCTGGCGGGCCCCCGCGGAGCCTCGCGTCAGTCGACCGGCTCTGGCGCCATCGCTGCGTAGTCCCCCGCGGTTGCCGACGGCACGCCGTGTCGAGCGCCCGCCACCTCAAAGGCGTCAAGCGCCGTGTCGAGCGCCCGCAGGCATGCGTCCTTCGTGGTGCAGTGCGCGTGCGGCAGGCCGGCATCCCTGACGAGCCGGTAGAGCGGTCCAAAAGGATGGGCCCAGTCCACCTTGCGCGCTTGGCGCCGAACGTGCTCGACGGTGTGTGACTCCTTGAGTAGATGTGTGGGGTTGCCGCGCAGGCAGCCGTGCGGTCGCAGCGGGCAGCGCACGTCAAAGGGGCATCGAGTCAGCCCGGGCGGCCACAGCAGCGGCGCCGGCTGCCGCGCGCTCTCCGCCTCGTCCTTGTCGTCCTCCTCCTCAGTCACGCTGTCATCAGCTGCCTCCTCGGCTGCTCGCTCGGCGGCCTCCTGCTGCGCACGTCGACGCGCCTCGGCTGCCGCCGCCGCCGCCGTGTCCTCGTCGCCCTCGTCGATGGCCATTGGGTCGTCTTCGGAACCACCCGCGAGCCCAGCGGGCGGGGCGACGATGTTGCCGCGCTTGTCGCGCCACATGTCCGCGCCGCCGACGTCGACGCCGGCGCCGCCTCGGGCGCTGACGCCACGCGTGCTGCCACTCGCCTTGCTGGCGCGTGCCGCGCGCCCGCCGCCCACGGCATCTGCGGCGGCCCACGTCCGCCGTCGCAAGGCAGATGCCGCCGCAGCCGCCTCGTCCTCTTCGTCCTCATCGTCTTCATCCTCATCACCAGAGCTCTTCTCTGCCACTCCGAGCCAAGCATCCGCCTTGCGCGACGACGACGACGCCGAGGCGGAGGTGGCGGATGACGGCGGCGGGGGCGTGGGGCGCTTGGACGACGATGACGATGCGCCGGCGCCGTCCGCGGCTCCGCGAGCGCCCGCCGCCGCCCCGCCGCTGCTCCAGCTGCCGGCGCCGTCGGTGGAGGTCGACGCGGCGTGGGAGCGCTTGCACAGAGCGCTGCCCCCGCGACTCGCCGTCTTGGGCATCGCCGGCTGGGTGAGGGGCGACGACGAGGAGGCGGCCCCGGACGAGGAGGCGGCGGCCATGGACGACCCTAATTTGGACGAGCCTCCGCTTGCGCTGCCCCCCTCTCGCGCCACTTCCGCCGCCTTCGCCTCCGCCGCCTTCGCCTTCGCCTTCGCCTCCGCCGCCTTCGCCTCGAGAGCTCGCTTCTCAGCCTTGGCTGCGGCATACGCCGCGAGCTTATCGGCTTTGGCCGTGGCATACGCGGCGCTGAGGTGCACGACCAGATCGCTCTTCTCGAGGCATCCGCTCAGGTCGACGTTACGCTTCGTGCCCTCTGCCTTGAGCTCCTTGACGCTCATTGCCTGCAGCTTCGCCTGGTACGACGACAAGACTGCCTCCATGGTGACCGCCGCGTGCCGCGTACCGCCGCCGCTGCCGCTGCTGCTGGCGGAGGCGGAGGCGGAGGCAGCAAGTGGTGCACAGGCGGCCGTGGAGCTGACCGGCGCGCTCGTTGGCTTCGTGGCAGCGGCGGCGGGGAAGGGCGCGCTAGCGCGCTGCTCGTCCTCTTCCTCGGGCAGCTCGACGACCTTCTCAACCGTCGCCACGTGTCCGATCGCCTCGTCGCACCAGCACACCCAGCCGCACGCCTCGCCCGACGGCAGGCTGCCCGGCTTGCGTACGAGGGGGCATGCCCAAAACGGGCGATTCTTCTTCGAGATCTTGAGGCAGGTCAGGAGCGAGTGCGCTTTGCAGCGCACCTTGCCCTCGCCGCCGCATCCGTTGCATCCCGGCTTGCCGCACGCGCACGCTGATCGTCTCAGGCCGCCCACGCCGCCCGCCTGCGCGCTCGCGTTCATTGGCGGGCGCATAGCCGGCGGCAGAGGGACGGAGGTCGACGCGAAAGCGGGGGCAGAGGCCGCCGCTGCCGTCGCTGCCGCCGTCGCCGCCGCCTTCTGGGCCGTCTCCGCTGCTTGCTTCGCGATCGCAGCGCGGCGCGCCTCGACTTCGGATTTGGTTGGCTGACGGTCGATGGTGAGCTTCTTGAGCCCAAAGGTCTCGTGCCCGGTGGCGGGCGTGAGCGAGATGCGCATGCCTGCCCACTCCTCCTGCGACGCGACCGCCTTCAGCCCGTCGCCGGTGTTGCGCGCCGCGAGGTACTTTTTGCACTCCTCGCCCGGCAGCAAGCCGTCGTACACCACTGAGCCAGTCTGCGTGGCACCCGCCCCGCGCAGAGCGGCGCTGCCGCCCATCCAATTGTCGCGCTCGCCCTTGCGCGACTTGAGTGTCACCACCAGCCGCGAGCAGCCGACTGCCACTAGCGTCATGCTGTGTATGGAGAACTCGGTGCCAAAGGAGACGTCGATGTACGCCGTGCCAAAGGTGGAGTGGGCGAGCCAGCCGCCGCGCGAGCCAGTCGCGAGTGAGCTTGCCGTGTGGCCCTCCACCTCGTCGGTCGCTTTCGTGACGGTGTACTCGATCTCGTGACTGAGGCTCATTGTCGTCTCTTGGCGACACTGAGGCTCATTGCCAAGGCAACGTGTGCTTTGGCACGGCGTCCACCGAGGATCATCATGGCCGGTGGAAAATCTCTGTGTGTTTGGCGCCACAATTGCACCAAGCGGAAATGTCTTCGAAGCCGAACCATTCTTTGGCAGAATTGCTTTCGCGCCGTGCGTTTGTGGCAACAACCAACATTCACAGGTGCACTCGGGAGAAAAGGTCCGCCTGGGAAACGAGATGCTATCGCCCTTGCTAGCGGGCATCGGCGTGCCCGGGCCCTTCCTCGCGCACGATCTGGACGCCGTCGTCGTAGTGCAAATTGATGGCCGTCGTCGATGCGGCGCCGTTTACATCAGCGCACGCCTCGCCCTCTCCATTGCCTCGTGCTTCATGCGCTCGCTGGCGCTCACGCTGGACGAGCAGAGGGCGTGCGTGCGCGGCGAGTGCAACGGCACGCTTGTGGACGCGTCGTCGGTGCGGCTCATCGGCGGCGCCGACGCTCGGGCGGGCCTCGTCGTCGCGCGTGTCACGCGCATCGCCGTGCGGCTCACGGCATGGTGGGCGGTCCCAGCCGTGTGCACCCGGGCACTGTGCGGTGAGGGCTGGGACGTGGCGCTGCTCGAGCTGGACCCGAGCTGCGCGCACGGCGAGCTGCCGTGCGTGCCGCCCGTGCACCTCGCGAGCGTACCGGCCACCATCGGCCTCGCACCCTTGGCTGTCGGCTTCGGCGCACACCCGGGCTCCGACCAGCGCGCCGAGTTCCAACTATCGCTGTCTGGCTCGGGCGGCGGCGTGCGACGCTCGAGCGCAGCGCGCGTGTGGCAGGTGGCGAGCCGCCAGCTGCTCCAAGCCGAGCTCAGCGCGCGCCCCGGCGAGCGCGCCGGTCCCTTTTGCGACGGCGACCTGGGCGCGGCGCTGCTGACCAACCGCTCCGGCGAGTGGGAAGTCGAGGGTCTTCACGTGCCAGGGAGCCTCGTGCACGCGCAGCCCCCGACGGACGCGGCGGCAAGCTGCGCCGCGCCGAGCGGGCGTGTGCTCAGCGCGCACGTGGTCCGCTGCTGGCTCGAGTCGATCGCGCGCACGTGGGGCATCGGCCCAATAGTGCAAGCTCACGTGGCCGAGTGTGGGGAATTAGACTTCTACCCCCCCGAGCTGGCGGAGATGCGCATAGGTGGGGGGGCGACGCTCGCGGCGCCGCTGAACGACGAGGGCGACTGTGCGACGGTCGCGTGCGAACGCGGCGTCTGCGTCGCCGGGGGCCGCTGCGAATGCTTTCCAGGCTACTTTGGGCCCCGGTGCACGCTGCGCGGGCCGGCGTCGCCTCTCCCCGCCGCGGCGCAATTGGAATTTCTGGTGGCGCCCAATGGGACGGACGCGGAGGGATGCGGGCACGCGGCCGCGCCGTGCGCGACGCTCCGGCAAGCCCTCGCGCTCCAATGCTGGCAGCACCTAAGCGGGCGGCAACTCGATCCGTATTCCGACAAGCACGCGGTCGTGACGCTCGCACCGGGCACATACGCGGGCGATGGGCAAGCTAATCTCGAGCTCAATGGCAACCGCGTGACGATCACGTCGGCGGCAGGGGCAGCGCACTCGATCCTCGATTGCGCGCCGCCCGGCACCGAGGAGTCCGGGCAGCTCTTTGTGAGCGGCGAGAGTGCAATGACCGATGTGAAGGGTCTGACGCTACGCCGGTGCCTCACCGAGCAGCAAGTCCATCACGCGCTCGCGCCGCACCCGAGCTACGCCGTCCACGTGGCGGGACCAGCCCGATGGCCGGAGACGCGCCAGGGCGCCCTCTTTCGAGCCAACGTGTGGGTGCCCGATTGAGTGCCCCGCGAGGGCGGCGCCGGGCAAGGGGGCGCTGCCACCTGCCAGTGCTGCCTCACAGATTAGAAACTGCCTCAGATTAAAAAGCTCGATCGCAGAGTCACATAAGTTCCCAAGAGTAGCAGTCGTACTACAGTACGGTACGGCTTAATAGGGCAGGCAAATGGCCAAATGCATATCATGATCGCATATTCCATATATTCGCAATTCGATCCCGAGAGACCCTTGGTACGCATTGTGAAAAGCGCATCGCCGCTCATTCGCCCATTGAAAAGCGCCTCTGGGTGCTGCCAACCGACATAATCTACTTTTCTACTTCGTTGTAAACTTCGTTGGGGGAAACGCGTGGCAAAGTTATGGCAAAGGCAGCTAAGTCGTAATTGGGAGATGTTGTGTTGTTTCGAACACAACTACTATCCAAACGCTGAGTTCGTGAGCTGAGCTCGAGCTCGCCGTTAGGTGTGGTTGTGTTCAGTGTGAACGAAGGCGTGCACTGGGCACGCAGAGTTACGCGCCGAAACGGCGCCGCAAGGGATAGATACCCACACACTGTTTGCATGTATCTAAGTGAAAACTAACTAGACTGACTAAACTGACTTAACTGCCCTGCATTTTGAGGAGCTGTTTGACACGGGCTCGTAGGGGACTCCAGCTTTGGCGCTCATGGACATTAGGCGCACTCACAATGTCAGCCACGTCCAAGCCATCGCACAACTCCTGGGATATAAGATCCAGCTCCTGACGGGGCCGCCGGAGCAGCTGAGCACGGAGCGATGGCACGCCCGTGACAACCTCTATCCACCAGCGGTTTTTCATGATGTGGAATGCGCGTTGAAAGAAAGTCGTGCGGGAATGGGCGAGGACCTGCTCCTGCTGCCCACCTTATTGCACGCAGTTGGACAACGGGGGCGTGGAGGGCTCTTTATCGAGATGGGCGCGGCCGATGGCGTCACAGGCAGCAACACGTACATGCTTGAGATGTGCTTCAATTGGACAGGGCTGCTTATCGAGGGCAGCCCAACAAACTTTGAGCTCATGCGGACACGCAGCGGCCGGCGCTCCGTGATGGTCCACTCCTCCGTGTGCAACGAGACCCACACTGTGCCGTTCACGAAGCATGGCGGCCTCGTGTCCGGCCGCCCTGACATCATGCTGCCGTCGTTCATGAAAAGGTTCAGCAATTCGCACCGGTTAGGAGATGACGGCAGGGGCATTGTGCAGGTGCCCTGCCAGCCAATGAATGCCATCATGGCGGCACACGGCTTTGCCACGGAGCACTTTCACTACTTCTCGCTGGACGTCGAGGGCGCCGAGGACAGAGTGCTCGAGGGCACGGACGCGACGCGCTTCTCCTTGGTCGAGACCGAGGAGCTACCACGCGGCGGAAGCGTGGATCGGGTGGAGGTGGAGGATCCGGAGAAAGAGGCCCGCGTCGTGGCGTCACTGGCTCGGGCAGGGCTCCAGCTCTCAGCGGAACTCTGGCTGCCGTGGGGGCGTACATTCCTCATGCAGGGCACGAGGCCGTTGCCGCTGGAAGGTCATCCGACGCGGCATTCGCTGCCTCTCATGGGCCGGGACCCTTATTACTACCGCTACGCCGGACTGCGCGGGAGGCTTATCCGAATGGCTGGGCCGCGGCATTGGCTGCAGAGAGGGTGAAAACGGTGATCCTTCCAATCGGATGCCACAGTAGCACCGAGCTCGTGGCGGCCGGGGGCGCGGACGTCGAGGACGTCGGTGCGTCGACGGCGGGCGGGGCCGCCAAGGAGGCGCCCGGGGCGCCACAGGTGAAGACATCTTCGGAGCCAGCGGTGGAGGTCGCCGCCACTGCGGCGGTGGACGTAGCTGAGTAGTAGCTGAGACGGAGGCGGCTCTTGCAGACGCCACGACGACGGTACGACGACTTACGACGACGGCTGCGCAGCGGGGGCCTTTGGGGGCAGTGGGGGCATCGGGGCATGGAGCGGATGCGGGCCGTAGGCACCCACCCATTGATGGGCCGTTGCGCACGTGGGTGGCGTCCGTGCCCCAGCTCTCGTTCGAGGTACAGGCCGCGGGGGAGCCGCTGGCTGCCTGTGCCAGACACGAGCCCGCAGGAATGGGGGTTGAGCCGGACCCTCGAGTGTCGAGAATCCTGGCCGCGCGGGACGAAATTGAGATATGAGAAGTACACTGTACTACGGACAACGGAGTTGGCAGTTGCTCTGTAGAGTTACTATATCATTCGGAGGTTCTATATCTTTCGGAGTATACTCGGAGGTACGCTTGCACAACGCCCAATTGACAACGAGACGCCGTACAGTCCGAAAGGGGGGTGCGGGGCCTATCCCTATGTCGTATGTGCCGCGCGCGTTACCGCTACGTACCGGGCGTAGTCTGAGAAAGCCTATCTCCTAAAAGCCTAACTGCGGGCCAAGCGCAGAAGCCAGGCGGGGGATCTCAGTGGCCGGCAGCCGCGCCCGCCGCGCGTGTGTGGAAACACGTCGTCCATGAAGAAGTACAGGTGACCAACGGCGATGCCCATCACATCCACAGATGGCGAGTTGCCAAGGAGCACAGAGAAACCGAGCAAGACCCATGGCAGGAAGGGCGCGCGGAAGTTGAACAGCCCGAGAAAGGACATGCGCATGTCGGCGTTGCGGCGCGCCCAAACGTAGACCATCATGAATGCGAGTGACGAGCCAAGAAAGGGTGGCGCCGAGATGAAGGCGGACGCGGTGCACATGGCGGCGCCGCCGAAGAGGAGCATGAGCGCAAAGTCGCATGAGCGGCCTCGGAAGGAGCCCTCCTCGAGGAGCCGGCAGTAACGCACAAGGAAGAACATGTGGAAGAGGAAATCCACGCCTAGCGCCCCGAAGAAGAAGAAGTTGGTGAAGAGCCGCCACAGCTGCCCTTGGAACACGACGAGCCGAAGGTTGAAGTAAAGAGCAAAGGGTGAGACAAGCTCGAGTGAGCACGAGGCCGTGACTATGATGGCGCCAAGAAGGTAACAGCGCGTGATGGGGGGGACGGCCAGGAGATGGTCCATGTGTGGACGGGATGGATTGTGAGGGGCCCGTGGACACGTGGCATCGACCGAGCATACAAACATGTTCTCACGTCTCATGATTCTTGGAAACAGGCGCTTTGGGATTCCTTCGAGCTCGCCACGTCACTTCCGTCGAGAAGCACTCGCCGCCCCGCATCTAGCACAGCAGAAGCGCCTGAGAGATGCCAAGCTGGTCGCAGGACACGGACGCTGTGCTCGCGTCGCACAACGTCACACTCGCCAAGGGCCTGAGCTCTACGCAGGTCGAGAAGCTCAGGGCCGAGTACGGCTCCAACGAACTCGAGCAGGAGGAGGGCACGCCGCTGTGGAAGCTGGTGCTGCAGCAGTTCGACGACCTGCTCGTCAAGATCCTGCTTGGCGCCGCCACCCTCTCCTTCGTCCTCGCCTTCTTCGAGGACCACGAGGGCCTCGAGGCGTTCGTCGAGCCGTTCGTCATCCTGCTCATCCTCGTGCTTAATGCGGTCGTCGGTGTGTGGCAGGAGCACAATGCGGAGAATGCGCTTGAGGCCCTCAAGCGCCTGCAGGAGTGCACGTGCCAGTGCATCCGCGACGGCGCCCTCATCCCCGAGCTTCCTGCCGCCGAGCTCGTCCCCGGCGACGTTGTGAACATCAACGTCGGCGACAAGGTGCCAGCGGATGTGCGTGTGATGAAGCTCAAGACGACCTCAGTCCGTACCGACGAGGGCTCGCTCACGGGCGAGTCTGAGACGGTGATGAAGACGACGGAGGCGGTGGCCGAAGAGGCGCGTATCCAGGACAAGAAGAATATGATGTTCTCTGGCACCACGGTCTCCAACGGCAACTGCATTGCCGTCGTGACCGCGACGGGCATGCGCACCGAGATCGGAAAGATCCAGGCGAACGTGCAGAAGGCAGCGGAAGACGAGGAGAAGACGCCGCTCGGCCAGAAGATCGATGCCTTCGGTGAGCTCCTCGCCAAGGTGATCTTCTACATTTGCATCGCTGTCTGGGTCATGAACTTCCGCCAGTTTTCGGATCCCGTCCATGGCGGCTTTTGGAAGGGGCTGATCTTCTACCTCAAGATCGCTGTCGCGCTCGGTGTCGCCGCCATTCCCGAGGGCCTCCCCGCCGTCATCACCCTCTGCCTCGCCCTCGGTACTCGGAAGATGGTCAAGCGCAACGCCATCATCCGCAAGCTCCCGTCGGTCGAGACCCTCGGCTGCACCACCGTCATCTGCTCCGACAAGACCGGTACTCTCACGACCAACCAGATGACCGTCGTGTCGCTCGCCTACCCGGACACGAAGGCGGGCAAGCTGACCGAGCTTGCCGTCACCGGCACGTCGTATGCTCCCCAGGGCGAGCTCAGCGGCACGTTCACGCCGGCCGAGCTCGCCGAGGTCGCCAAGGTCTGCGCGCTCTGCAACCAAGCGGTGATTCGGTACAATGCGGCCGAGACCAAGTATGAGCGCGTGGGTGAGCCGACCGAGGCGGCGCTCAAGGTGCTCGTCGAGAAGATTGGCCTCGACGGCGTGCCCAAGCCCACCGATCCCGCCGAGGCGTGCTCCGCCGCCAATGAGCACTGGATGAAACTCTATCCGCACCAGGCCACCCTCGAGTTCTCCCGCGATCGCAAGTCCATGTCGACCCTTTGCGGCTTCGCCCCCGCCCCGGCCGGCGACGCGGTCTCGTCTGGAAAGAACCCACGCAACTCGCCCAAGCGCACCCGCCCCACCAGCGGGGCGGGTGCTGGCGCCAACAAGCTCTTCGTCAAGGGCGCTCCCGAGCGCGTCATCGAGCGGTGCTCGCACGTGCGCCTGAAGAGTGGCGAGGTCGTCGAGTTGAAGCCGGCTGATCGCAAGGCCATCCTGGCGACAGTGTCGGAGATGGCCGCCCGCCCGCTGCGCTGCATCGGCCTTGCCTTCAAGGACGAGGTTGGTGAGCTCGCCACGTACGATGGCGACTCACACCCCGCACATAAGATGCTCGTCGACCCGTCCACGTTCATCAATGTCGAGCAGGGCATGACGTTTGTGGGCGTGGCCGGCATCAAGGACCCCGCGCGTCCCGAGGTGCCCCCCGCCATCGCCGCGTGCGAGACGGCGGGCATTCGCGTCGTGATGATCACCGGCGACACGCAGCCGACGGCGGAGGCGATTGCGCGCGAGATCGGCATCTTCAAGGCGGGCGAGGACATCGCAAACCGCTCCTTCACGGGTGCCGACTTCTTCAACCTCGCCGAGGAGGAGCGGGTCAAGCTGCTGACCTTGACGCACAAGAACATGGTCTTCTCGCGCACCGAGCCGCGCGACAAGCAGGCGCTGGTCAAGATGCTTCGCACAGCAGGCGAGGTCCCTGCGATGACCGGCGACGGCGTCAACGACGCGCCCGCCCTCAAGCAGGCGGCCATCGGCATCGCGATGGGCATCTCCGGCACGGAGGTGGCCAAAGAGGCGGCCGACATGGTGCTCGCCGACGACAACTTCGCGACCATCGTCGCCGCCATTGAGGAGGGTCGCTCCATCTACTCCAACATGAAGGCCTTCATTCGCTACCTCATCTCGTCCAACATCGGCGAGGTGGCGTCCATCTTCCTGACCGCCCTCCTTGGCCTCCCCGAGGGCCTCATCCCGGTTCAGCTGCTCTGGGTCAACCTTGTGACCGATGGTCCGCCCGCGACGGCGCTCGGCTTCAACCCGCCCGACGCCGACATCATGTCGCGCCCGCCACGGCGCGCCGACGACCAGCTGATCACGCCATGGGTCTTCTTCCGCTACATGATCGTCGGCACCTACGTCGGCATCGCCACTGTT
The DNA here is from genome assembly GCA_001275005.1 of Chrysochromulina tobinii. NCBI lineage: Eukaryota > Haptophyta > Prymnesiales > Chrysochromulinaceae > Chrysochromulina > Chrysochromulina tobinii. The sequence continues at coordinate 8,763 of JWZX01003168.1, read as the reverse complement.
GGCATCTTCGTCTACTGGTACGTGTGGTACGACTGGTCCGAGTACCACCATCCGCTGGTCAACTACTCCGAGCTGGCCCATTGGGGCAAGTGCACCGAGTTTAAGGGTTTCAAACCCGACTTCAAGCCTTGGGTCGCACACGGTGGACCCGACCTCTCGGCCACTCCGTGTGATTACTTCCGGGCCGCTGGCAAGAAGACGGCCTCGACCATGTCGCTCGCGGTGCTCGTGGTCATCGAGATGTTCAACGCCATGAACGCGATCTCCGAGGATGGCTCCCTCCTGTCGATGCCGCCGTGGGTCAACCCCTACCTCCTCCTCGCGATCGTCATCTCGATGATCACCACCTACGCTATCATCTACGTGCCAGCCTTCGCCGCCATGTTCTCGATCGTGCCCCTCACGAAGAACGACTGGATCCTCGTCATCGCCTGGTCGGTGCCGGTCATCCTGATCGACGAGGTCCTCAAGCTCTTCGGCCGCGCCTTCGTGCGCAAAGAGCTCGCCGAGCGCCTAGCGAGCGAGAAGAAGACCAATTAAGGGTCAGGGCATGCGGTGGATGGCATGCCGCTCAACGAGAAGAGAGCGGCGGGGTCGGGCATTTCCAAGCGGTGGAATGTCTGCACCAGCCCAGCCGTGCTTCGTCAATGAGCAAGTGAGGTCAAATGACCGTCTCGCCGCACGACGTCTCTTCGAACTAGAACTGTCCCGTGGCTGGACTTCGCTGTGTTGGCTTGGGAGCGGATCGATGCTTGACCTCGTTTGGTGTCCTACGAGCGTTGTGTCGTAGGAGTGTGTGGCACATGGGCTGAGCCTGAGAGTTCTCGCGGATGGACCACATCCCGTTATTGCGTACAGTATGTAACGTAAAGGCTAAAGCCGAAAACGCAGCGCGCGAGTGCGCCCATGTTGGGTGAAATTATTTTATTGACGGATCGAACGCGCCGGCCGCCGCCCGGAGCGGGCGAGAGACGCGCCGCCGCCGGGGGGCGCGGGCGCGCACGGCCGCAACCCCCTACCCGAGCAACCGCCGGCCGGAACAATAAAAGCCCCGTATTAGCTAGTACGCGCGCAACGCGCGAAAAACAACAAATGAAACGACCGACGCGTAACCGACGACGCTCATCCGCCCGGGTCCGCATGCGAGTTTTTCCCGCGAAAGGGAAGCAAGAAGCCCCGGACCCCGGACGCCAATAACGCCACACGTCAAAAACGCCAATAACCCCACACCACGTTTCGGCACCGGCTGTTCGAGGCACGCTCAAGTCACGCTGCAGTTGGGTAGCACGCGCGAACTGCCCTCGTCACTGTCTGGCAAGCTGCCTCCTCGTCGAGCGATGGAGGGAAGGAGAGGCGCACGAGCTGCACGCCACCAACCTCTTGCTTCGCCTTATCCTCGGCTTTGATGGCGCCCTGGGTGGAGGTGGCTGGGACGGTGCAGTAGACGAGCCCGTTATCCTGACCAAATGACACGCAAGGCTTGAAGCGAGCCTTGTCGAGGCAGAGCTCGTCGACAAAGCGTTGCGCGAGAGCAGCCGCTTGCTGCTCCGACGTTCCTTTGGGGGGCGGCAGATTGAACGAGATCGTTGTGGAGGCGTAGCCGTTACTCGCAGCCTCGGCGCTCACGGTAGACAATCCCATGGTTGCGCCGCAATGTTCTCTCACGGTCGCCCTCAGGTGCGCGCCGACTGCCATGGCAACCCGGTACGCCTTCGCGCAACGCTCCTCCGTACCCACGTGGTTGTCGACAAGGCGCCGGATCTGGTCGTCGGTCGCCATCGTCTCGAGCATCTCGCCCACATCTCGCGCGCGGCTGAGAAGCGCGGCAGCGTCAGGGGCGTGGTTGGCGACCAGAGCCCCCGCAGTAGTCAACCCGCGCGAGACGCTCTTGGACATGGAGAGTAGTACCATCACGGGCAGATCTGGGGCTGCACTCCTCGCCTTCGCCATCACTCTCGACATCGGAGCCAGCGTCGTGTCGACGAGCAGCAGCGGACGAGCGCCTGTCGCCGCCGCGTGCTGGGCCAGCATCGTTGCGAGCGTGGGCAGGTCGGGTACCTTCATATCTGGATTCGTGGGCGCTTCGACGAAGAGGACCGTTGTGGAGCCGTTCAGGATCTCGTGAGGATCTCGATCTCGGGAGGATCTCGGGAGGACCGTTGTGGATCCCGTGGAGCCACCATCATGGTGGGAGGCACGCTGAAGCAGTCCGTTGAGCGCGCCGCGCACCGTGTCGACAATCTGCGAGCAGCCGCTCACCTCAAACGTGTGCTTACGCAGCTTCGATGGCGCTCGCGCGGCGAGGATGTCAGTCACCTGCGAGCTGCCCCCGTATGCTGTGGAGCTCATGACTACGTCTGCGCCGCCGCCGGCGATGAGTGCAATCCAGAGCGCACTGAGCGCCGAGAGGCCCGCGGTGTAGCACACTGGGGGGGTGTCGGCATCCACGCTCGTGCCCGACAATTCCTGCAGATGGGCGTTGAATGCGTCAAGCTCCGATTGGGGAGGTGGCGCGTCGGCGTCGGCGGCGACGCGCACACGTCCTGATGCGAGCTGCTCGAGCCGCTGAATGGCGACCGGCGTCGTCATCGGCGTGCAGAGACGCTTGCGGACGACGAGGATGTCGGAAGGCCGGATCCGATTTTCGTCCAAAATGAGCAGCATGCCGTCGCCGACGATGCCGTCGACGGCGCTCGGAGGCGCCCGCCGCAGGTTGTAGATGCCTCGGTCGGGGAGGGCGGACGGGACGCAGAGCACGACCGACTTGTCGTCGTCCTCCTGGGCCAGCCTCTCTCGTTGACGCGTGGCCGGCGGCCCGCCGCGCGAGATGATGAGTGCACATCCGACGTGTGCGAGCATTCGCTCCTGCTCTGGCGTGAACGGCGGTGGGCCGTCGCCAATGTAGACGCGCACAGCCGCAGCCCTGTCCGTGGCGAGCACGACGGCCGCGATGGGCATCCGGAGCGCCGAAGGGAAGCTGAAGACGCGGGAGACGCCCAGGCCCGACTGGCGCGCGTGGATGGCCTCGAGCGTGGTGGTGACGTTCGAAGCTACGCGAAGGTAATCCTCCGCTTGACCGAGATCGACGAGATCCTCGCTGACCAACGGCTCGCCGGAGAAGGCTCGGCGCGTCAGCAGATCATGCAGCCGGCACGCGAAGCCTTCACGCCCTAGCAGGTTCGAGTTGTTGAACGTGGTGCCTCGCCACTCGCGTGGGAGATTGCGCACGAGATCGGAGATGACGCGAGACCACATCTCGTGGCTCAGCTCAAAGGTGTGGCGTGGGTCCTCCTTGACGAAGGAGAGATCATCCCCCTGGCATTTGGGCGTCAGGCCCTTGCTCGCAAGCCACTCCGCGTTGAACGTGGTGGCGCGATACCGTTCGCCGCCGTCGCAGAGCACGGTCGCCACTCGGCTCCCTGGCCCGAGCTTGCGGGCGAGCTTGACCGCGCCCACCACGTTGAGCGCCGCCGAAGGTCCAACAAACAGTCCTTCGTTCCGCAGCAGGTAGTAGGCCATCTCGATCGCCTCGCGATCGTCGCCGCGAAAGGCTCCATCCACGACAGCGGTGCCAAAGTTGGCCGTCCGACGGCTGATCCCAATGCCGTCGATGAAACACGAACCGGACGATGCAAATTGTCCGGTCTCCACGAAGCACTTGTGGCCGGAGCCGGTCGGATCGATGAGGAAGGTGGCGCAGGCACTGTGGGCCGACTTGAGGAAGCGCGAGACGCCAGCAATCGTACCGCCTGTGCCGGCCGCACATACGAAGCCGTCCAGTGCCTGCCCGCACTGCCGCCAGAGCTCGGGTCCCGTCGTGGTATAGTGGGCCTTTGCATTGGCGACGTGCTCGAATTGGTCGGGCAACACGGCGCCCTTGGTGGCCTTGGCGATCGCGTGGGCCCGCGAGCAGTAGGAGCGTGGGTCGGCAAAGGGCACGCACGGGCACTCCGTGACGGTGGCCCCCAGGATCCGGAGCAGCTCCTTCTTATCGTTGCTGATGTTCTCGGGGATCGTTAAATGGCATCGGTAGCCCTTGGCTTTGGCGATCATGGCCAGAGAAATGCCCGTGTTGCCGCCTGTGGCCTGCACGATTGTACCGCCAGGCTGGAGCTCGCCAGACTCGATGGCCGCCTGAATCAACGCGTGCGCTGCGCGGTCTTTCACAGATCCGCCCGGATGCTGGTGCTCGCACTTGGCCATGATCGTGCATCCCAACGCCCGAGAGAGTGACCGCAATTCGACGAGATCGGTCTCTGCAGGCCTGTCGTGAAAGCCACGAGCCGTGCGGCGGCGTCGACGACGGCGCACGAGGATCATGGCGGCGACGATGCACGTGAGCCCAGCTGCCAGCACTTGCGTTCTCATCATCGCTCTCGGTGCTTGTTTTTCCTTGACGAAGCCCGATTTTGAAGTAGCGTTTCGTCACAGGAACGCAAGAGCAAGTGCCTCCACATTTTGCCGCTGGCTCATCGAGAGCGCCGTGTCAGACTTGAGTTGACTTGACGTGCGACAACGGTCCTTTAGGAATATCGTCGGAAGTGCCGCGGTGATCGGCACACAGAATCATCGGCAGGATGATCGTGGGATCGCTAGTGCATATGAGTTTCCTTGTCGCGGCGATGCAAGATCCATTGCTGCCGGACTGCACGGGCGGCAATATCTCAGCATGGCTCGCCTGCCGGCAGAATCTGATTCACGCGTTGTTCAACGCGAGCTCCCTACCTTCACGGAGCAATCCCGACTACGTGGTGCCGATGCCTAACTATGCCATGCACGGCTTCCCTGGACCTGGGGACGGGGTTGGCGACGTCTCGGGCAATTCGTGGAGCAACAATATGACGGCGTTGGTGTGGACGATTGAGACGCCTTTCATAACTCTCAACTCCACCGTCTATCATACTCTGAACACGAGCGGGCGAGCGCCCCGAAACTGGCCCCAGGACGGCCCGAGCATGCCCGGTCCAGCTATCGTCCCTACCGCGCGAGGCGACACCGTGGTCTTCTACCACAATGGCCACGAGACGAACAAGTGCACTCCCAATTACGACGGCGTGGTGGATCACTTCAACCAGCTCGGATACGATGTGTTTGAGTTCTTTATGCCCCTGTATGGCTGCAACGGCAACACTCCCTATGAGACCTCGAGTCACCACGAATGGTTCGAGCAGTGGGAGCTCAAGGGCGACTTCCCTCTCCGCTTCTTCATAGAGCCAGTCATCTTATCTGTGAATTATGCCGTCAACGTGCTGGGCTACAAGCACGTCGTCCTGGTTGGCCTCTCTGGCGGCGGCTGGACGACCACTGTGACGGCGGCGGTCGATCCGCGAATCAAGCTCAGCATCCCCATCGCAGGGTCAGTGCCCAAGTGGCCGACCACGCTCTACCCAAACTTTGTTCCCGACCTACCCGAGGTCAGCTGTCCGAGCTCAGCCATCCCGTCCTTTTGTGTTCACACTCACCCGCCCTCCTTGTGTGTTCACACTCACCCGTCCCGTCCTTCGTGTGGCTCACGAGGTAGCGGCGGATTTCGAGCAGCGCCCGGTGCGCCCGTTTTACCAGACCTGCTCGTTCGTGTGCATGTACGTGCTCGCAGCGCTCGAGGTGGGACGATCTCAGGCGCAAGTGCTCCACGAAGCCGATCCCTGCTGCTACCAGGTCCAGCCGTGCCCAGTGCCCAGTCCCCTTGATCGGCCATCAGGCCTTGAAGCTGTCTGCGTCCTCGTTCTCGTGATCGCTTGATGCCCGAGCGGTTCGTCTGTGCCCCTCAGGCGCAGCACGTGCACGATGGGCTGGTGGCTGTCAACCGCTTCATTCACGCACAGCCCAGCCTTGGTGGCTGGATGCAGACCTACGTCACGTCAGGTAACATTCACCAGGCCAATTACCGCGACAAGGTCATCGTAGCCACCCTCATCGAGCGCCTGCGCCGCTTCGGTGTGGTGGACAAGGGAGCTATGGCCGTGCTCCCGTTTGACATGCTTCAAATCGTGCAGCCGGCAGCAGTTGGGGGCTGCGAGCCAGCAGCCCACCTTGGTTGAGGGCCGGGAACTGCGCGAGGCAGCAGAACAGCAGTCATCTGTGCGTCTCGCCCGTGTGTTTTTCCCACCAGATCACCACGACTTCGGGGAGCCCGGGTGTGCATCTGGCGTCTGGCCTTGAGGGCCGCCTTCTACATTTGACACGGAACGGAACATTGCGCGATGTGCCGGTACGGCGCAAAAGTTATTCACACTCACACCTACACGTTAACACCGGACGTGTTCCCGACCTCGCGCACGTCATGCGCCTCACGGCCGAGGTCATCGCGCGCTCTCCAGCCTTCCTCAACCCGCTCAAGGACCGCGAGCTCGACCTGCGCGGCAACAAGATCGCCGTCATGGAGAATCTTGCAGCCACGCAGGACCAGTTTGACTCGCTCGACCTCTCGGACAATGAGATCCTCAAGGTCGAATGCATGGCGGTGCTGCCGCGTCTCACGCAGCTGCTGCTCAACAACAACCGGGTCACGCGCATCTCAGAGGGGCTCAGTAAGACGCTCCCGTCGCTCAAGACGCTCGTACTTACCAACAACCACCTCGCCACGCTCACTCAGCTTGAGCCGCTCGGGCAGCTCGCGGGCCTCACGTCGCTGTCGCTCGTGGACAACCCGGTGACGAAGGCGGAGGGGTACCGCGCGTATGTCATCGCGCTTCTGCCCAAGCTGCGCACGCTCGACTTCAAGCGCGTGCGCGGCGCCGAGCGCGCGGCCGCCGAGGCAGCCCACAGGAAAAGCCGCAAGCCAGCGCCCATGCGCGGGCCGGGCACGAGCGGCTCCGGCGCGCGGCAGCAGCAGCAGCAGCAGTCGGCGGCGCCGCCGCCGCTGCTCAAGGCGGGGCCCTCCGAGGAGCAGAAGGCCAAGATCATGTTGGCGATTGCGAACGCGTCCTCCATCGAGGAGGTCAAGAGGCTAGAGGCCGCGCTCAAGGCGGGCGACTACTCTGCCGTCGAGGCGCTCCTCGCGAGCCAAGGGGGCGGCGAGGCGGGTAGCGGGTCTGCTGCTGTCGGACCGTAGTGGAGGGCCATCGAGGCGAGCGAGGCCTCAATGTGCGGTTCTGCATATGACATGACCGGGCCCGGGTATAGCGATGAAGCTGTGTGACGCTAGAAAAGTTTGTCTTTTGTCTCGGCTTTGGATCCGCGCCGGGTTGAGTATTTTTTGTTCAACCAGCTCCCGGAGTTTTCCCTGGGCTTCGCACTTTCTCGCCGCTATAAACTTGAAAACTTCGTCGGTGACGCCGGGAAACCCGCCGCGGGAATGCGAATCATGTTCCTTTGCCTGCTGCTCGACGCGGCCCTTGGGCAAACATGCTCGACAGAAGGCTCCAGCTATACTTGGTCGGAGACAACCTCTGCCACCACACACACGATCACGACGAAGTGAGTGCAGGCAGCTCATCACACTGCTGCCTGCGCCCCGCCACCCACGCTGCACACGTCATCTCGCTCACCAATTTGCATGCCGGCCCGCTCTTGCTCCTTGCTCGCAGCCACTGCCCGAATCACCCGACGGCGAATCTCAACCCAAACTATGCCATCGGGAGCTCGCGCACGTACACGATCCCTGTCAACCCCCGCTACAACGCGGCCCAGCAGACGAGCCTAACCGCACTCGGCTCCATCGTTGGCGTCGCGTACGATGGTGGCATGATCTACTCGCCCTTTGCCGGGCCCTCGTACCCGCTCACCGGCTGGACCACGTCGGCGGCCTACCTCGAGGGCAACACGTTTGACCAGTGCGGCGGTCATTCGTCCTCCACCACGTTGCCGAGCTACCATTACCACGTGGCCCCTAGCTGCCTACTGAAGCAACTTGGGATGACCGCGGGCCAGCACTCCCCCCAGATCGGCTGGATGGCCGATGGCTTCCCCCTCTACGGCCCGCTTGGTCCGAATGGCGTGGTGATGCAGACGTGCACGGTGACGGGAGGCACGGTGGGCACGAGCGTCTGCTTGGATGCATGCGGTGGCTATCTGGCAGACACGGGCGTCGCCACCGCCACCTCTCGTTCTCGGGGGGACCACTGCCTCCACGACGGCGGGTCAGGAGGTCAACTCCAACTCGCTCAGCGCGACCGAATGCAAAGTACCCGTTGCTAGTGGTGGGTGGGGTTTCTGTGGTCCGCTGACGTGCAATGCCAACTACAAAACGTGTGGCGGTACCAATGGCGGTGGCCCCCCGACAGTGAATGGCGTGACGGGCTCCTGGCGTTCCGGCAGCAGCGCGTCGACTTGTGTCAACTACTATAATCTAACGTCGAGTTCCCAACCCAACGCCTTGCCGTCGGCGCACGCCCCCCAAGGCTCGTGCCGCGCAACCTGCACGCAGCGAACCACTGGCATTTGCAGCGGTACATTTCTGGCGAACGTGCTCAAAGGCCGCGGCGTCAAGTACGCGTATTGCAACGACAAGTGGCTCGTCGTCGGAGCGACGGGCGAGTCCGGCCACTGGACGCCCAATCTCAACGACGTGCCGAACCCGCCAGGTACCACCGTTAATGGCGTCGGATACTGCACCGGTGAGCTGACGATGACGGTGGGCATTGCTAGGGCGACCTTCTTCCCACTCGATATCGTCGACTTGCCAACGGGTGTGAGCACCAATAACATCCACCTCTTTGACGGCAGCACGACCCTCGGCGGCAATACGGGCCCCATCACTAACCGCGATTCGAGCAAGTCCATCGGGGCGACGGCGTACGGGCTGCCCAATGGCGCCGGCGT